>JASDQU010371657.1:33955-53832 GCA_032191745.1 Picea mariana
TTCTATTTTATTCTCATCTGGAAATCATTTCAAAATAAAAATAATTAAAAAAATCCTTTTGTTTTCCTCTTTTTCATTTTGCATTAGAAAAGAAAAAAAATCATTTTAAGGTTTTAAGGATTGTTCATGCCTTTTCTTTCTGAAACTCTTTTTAATTTGAAGAATTAGTGTTAATTTTTATTTGCCAGTGTTCTTATAAGTTTCATTTTTGTAAGAGTCTCAAACAAAATCAATTTCACCTCCATACCCTTTGAGTAAAAACAACCACTAAAATGAAAACTAAACTTAAAATGTACTAGACTTTGTGCTTTTCCTTCATGTAGAAATGTTGGTGCCCCCTTGATGGCCACTTTGAACATTCCTGGGTTGAATTTAGTACTACCGGTTTGGTTGTGGACCACTCCAAATTTCTCGAATGCTCTTGATGCTTCTTAGATAAATACCTTATTTCAGGGGCATTGTATGGATTTTTATCCTTCACCTTCTACACCTGTAAAGTCTACTTCTCCTCCTTCTCCCTCTTCTAGTGAAATCCTAGCTACTAGTAACCATAAGTCTAAAAGGAATAGGAAGAGGAAGAGTAATAAAAAGAAGTCACCAACCTCTCTGAGTCATATTGGAGATAGGTCATCAACCTATGCAAGTCATGTTGAATACCAACACCCAACCTTTGCAAGTCATGATGGGGGAAAGAAACCAACCTATGCAAGTCATGCCGGGGGCATGAGTCTAGTCACTTCTAGTCATACTGGACAAACATCACCAACCTCTGCAAATCATGTTGGAGATCAGATACTAACCTCTGCGATTCATGTTGGAGATAGGTCATCAACCTCTGTAGGTCATCTTGAATACCAAAAACCAACCTCTTCTAGTCATGCTAGGGGCACAAAACTAGCCTCTGCTAGTCATGCTAGGAGAAAAAGTCCAATCACTTATAGTCATCTTGCATCGAGTCACCAACCCATGTGATTCATGTTGGAGTCTTGTCACCAACCTTTGCTATTCACGTTGGAGACATACAACCAACTTCTGCTAGTCATGTCGGGGGAAACCTGTAGCCATTGCAAGTTGCGCTGGTGGTGCTAAGACGATTGAGAATCCTAGACGTATAGGACATAAGACCAAGTTCATTTGTAATATTTGCAAAGGATATCACCTTACTCATTTGTTCCCTGCTATTTTCATGGCACGAGAAGCGTGGTCATTTTCTGACGACCCTTCTAGTCATGAGTCATCTTCGGTTTCCCAACAATATAATCGATCTTTGGTTGACAAAGTGGTTGTGCCGATGCAATTTTTGGCCAACACCACTCTTGTTTTGGGGTGTGATGTGTCTCTTGACCATGTTGACTTGCATCCTATTCAACTAGTGATTGAGGAAGTGTTCATGCTGATGCATTCGACTGATCCCACTCTTCTCTTGGAGAGTGACAAGTCTAAGGAAGTGGCATTGTCGATGCAATCTTTGGTTGATCCCACTCCTCTTTCGAGGAGTTATTTGTCTTTTGACTGTGTCCTTAGCATTTCCAGTTCAGTATCTTCTAAACAAGGGGGAATTCTACTCTCTTTGAGTACACTCCCTCCAATTCCTAGGATGGTTTCCTTTTATTGGAATGATCTTGGAGAGCCTCGCCTTCCTTATTCTACACCCTTCCAGATAATGGTTGGAATTAATAAATTAGGCATTTTATGAAGTATTGTAGATGAAGGATCCTATGCAAGTGTTTTATCATCCTCGACTTGGTAATATTTGGCTTCTCCTAAGCTTGTGTCAGCTACCAGTGAGCTACTGTCTTTCGACAAAAGACCTAGTGAATGAATGGGGATTCTTCCTCAATTTCCTATCACTTTAGGTGGGAATATTGTCTGAATCGATCTGTTAGTGGTGCCAGGTCCTTTAGACTTTAATTTTCTTCTTGGAAATGATTACGTGTATGAAATGAATGTTGTGGTGTCTACTCTCTTTCATGTGATGTATTTCCCTCACAATGAAAGCATTGTCACTATTTATCATCTTTCATTTGATAATCACCATCCTAGTTCAGCTTTACCTCAGGTTTCCTCTTTGTGTGTTCCTAGTGTTCGAGTAGACTCTTCCCCACCATAGGTGAATTATGTGGCGTCTAATTGATCAAGTGTTTTATCTGATGGGGGAATGAGATCCCTTGCTTCCCCCTATTGGCCTGAGTAATCTAGTGTTTCCTCATGAGTATGATATTGTTGTTTGTAAGACCTCGAGCTCTGGTATTTGTGAGATGTTGAGCCCCAAATTTTGATTTTCCTTCAGATGAGGCCATCCTTGAAGATATGATGATGGATCTTCGACCTCCTCTTGAACTAGAATCTTTACTGGTTGGTTACCAATGAAACCCTTAGCCTAAAATTAGAAATGGGCTCTACTTGGAGAACTACTATGCATAATCCACAAGGCTGTGTGGTCCTCTGTATATTTTGTACTTTTTGGGTGTCGTGTTTTCAAATTCCATTTTCCTTAGCACATGTTTTTATCAGAGGTTTCTATATTGGAATTATTAACTTCTGGGTAAGTTTTTTGGTCTTATATACAAGACTTTGGAGACATTTTCTTTGGCACCTTTAGATTCCATGTCGATCCCTTCTGACACGTAATGATCTCAAAACTGGCATATAGGTTAGGTATTTCCCTCCATGCATTTTTTCATTATTCGTTTCTTGATTCATTCAACCTCAGGATCGACCCCACTGAGTTCCAATGCAGAAACTTCTCTGCTATTTAGAAGTGTCATAATTCATGTGGTAGAGCCTACCTTCTGTGGGCGTCCTAGTTTAGAATCCTTTTGTATTCTAGCGCTCATGTTGCAAGTTTTCTATTAGGCTCATGAGTCCTGTTTAGTCTCGCCATGACATGGTGTATGAACTTCATGCTTCTTACTTACTCTTGTTATGGCTATTACCAATGGGACTCCCTCCTTTACATACTACTCATAATGACATTAGGGATTCCATAGTTAATCTCTTTTCAAACTTCTTAAAATTGAAAAGATTACCGACTGACGTTGTTCCTTGTACACTCGTTAAATGGACCTGAAGGAACATCTGTCCAACGCAATTTCACCCCTTTTTTAGACTGGACAAGACTATTTATGAAAAATGTATACTCTAGTCTACAGGCTAGAAGAGTTCTCCTAAGTTGTAGTTTATACCTTTTCGGGCTCAAGAGACTAAATTTATGAAAAAGGACAAGGGAGTCCATAGTTAATCTCTTTTTAGACTCCTTAAATATGAAAAGATGGCCAAGTGATCTTGTCTCTGTCACACTCGTAAAATGGATTTGAAGAGACATATTTTCGGTATAAGTTTAACCCTTTTCTGGATCGAACTGAATATGTAGGAAAAATGAATTCTCTAGTCCAGTATTGGCCAAAAGAGTTCTCCTTGGTATTATTTTATTCTTTTTCAAGCCCTGGAGACTAAACTTACAAAAAAGACCATATTAGGAGGTTTAATTCCTAAAGTTGAGTCGTAGTTGCATCTACATATTGACTGCTCGTGATTTTAGGCCTAATGTTGGATTCAACATGATGTTGTTGAACCCATTGCTTATACATTCATATTAGCACCCCCCTTGCATTTTATGCCTTTGTGACTCGACACCTTATCCCTAGAGGGAACATTCCCCAAGTGTCCTTATCCCGCACATGATTTTCTTGCATTGAGCATAGGTATGTTCCTTTTTCTTTGGAACTAGTTTGCTTTCTCATGAAACTCATTTCCTCCATTGTACTATAACACTCTTTATTCTTTTTCAGGATTTAATAATATGAAATAGAAAAAAAAATTAAAAAAAACAAAAAGAGGGGGGAAATCGTCTATCTCTTTTATTGGAAACAATTTGTCACCCTTGAACAAAGCACAATCTTGAGTCGGTATCTCATCATTTTGGGTCTAGTATGGATTTAGGAGACTTTTTCTTGTTATTGAATTTTATCTCCCTTGGTTGGTTACTCTTCCAACTATATGGAGAATTTGTTGATGCCTCCTGCGCCATAAATATATCCCGACTTATATTCATGCTACCTGAGTCACATAATGTGTCGTGATTATGTTCAAGGAAAATTTTTCAACCTGTGTCAGGCATTATGTAGTCAGCCTTTGACCTTGCAAGTCAACCTTCCCAAATTAGTCTCATCATAATGAGTATCAGTCTCTTCGTTTGATCTCTTCCAAATATTTGGCTTTCTACCACCCCTCATGTTGGATGATAGAGGATGCCTTAATGCCTTCCTTCTAGTGGGTTCCCTCCCATCGAATTCGACACATATTGCTCTGGGAGATGGATCTAGAGTTTTGTTTGGTACCTTGGTGCTTGCAGTCATTAGTGGCAGGTTCCCTCGCTATTGACAGTGGGAATACCTCAATGTCCCCTCCTCGATACTTTCTACCAAGTGTTCAATGCCAACTCATTCATTCACACTTGTTAGATAGTACCATGGTACATCGAATCCCATTATAATTATCGGTGGGTTGTCGCACATTTTTTAATGGTATACCTCAATGATCGGTAATCAAATGATGTCTCACTATGTTTGACTTTGATTCATTTATTCACATAGTGTAGACTTGTACCACGATGGATCATAGTGAATACTCCAGGTGAAGTACAAGAACCACATATTTTGTGCTCCTTCCCCACTCATATGGTTCCACCTCATAGACTAGTACTCATAGAGGATCAACTGGTTCATTGCTTTGGTTCCAATTATCCTATATTATTGATTTTGAGACATAGCTCCACTGTGTATCTATTTGCAGCTATGATATACTTTTACATGGATCCACTGTGTATTCTTCATGGCCATGCTTGTTACCTCATTTCTATCACATGGATCCACTTTGTATTGTTAGTGTCCATGAACTATAACTATATTTTACATATGCCATGGATTTGCAGTGTACTTGCTTTGGCGACCATGCTTACATCATTCCTGAGCATGGGTATGCCCGACTTGGGAAAAAAAACTCTTGCTTGATCTTTGTTGACAATTATTGTTTTTGGATCAGTTGTTTTGGAACCTCCATAGATACTTCAATGCATCCTTTCCAATTATATTTCATAATGTATTTTGGATATCATTTTTCCCTTCTAACCACACACATTAGGGGGCATATATTATAGCACAAAATGGCACACCTATGCATTTGTGCAATGGCCCAACCCTTTCCCAATGCTTACTATACTTTTCCCCAAAATACCTCTCAAACATAATTTAAAAACATGCCCTAAGAGCATATCCACAGGATTTCCTAGTGCAACACGCGGACATCCACAACTTTCCACACTACAACCCGTAGATTCCCTCAAAATTTTTGAAAAATAAATTATTTTGTGTTTTCGGGCGGGTTTTTCGGTTGGGATCGTTTCCCAATGACTCTTTCCCATACAAAATGAAACTCAACTCCAAAAACCTCTTTGGGAAGATATAAAATAATCATTGAGGGCTAAAGAGAGGTCAATTCTTGACATAACATTTTTTCCTCAAGTTCCTCTGTTCATTCCTGATACCAGGTCCAAACTCTTTCATTTTCTATAAAACCATCCTTCCATATTCTCATGCTTTGAATCTCCATATGAACCTATGGTACATGTATTATCATGTATTGCATATGGATTTCCCACCTAGCATCCACATCTGATGTGCATAATTTTTATTTGGAATTCTTTCCCCAAACAAGAATTTCATTAAGGTCTTCCATGTTGCTTATTAAACCCAACATCAGATTCAACAACTTCTTAAAGAAACCCAATGCTCACTTTGAAGAATGCCATCTATTATTATGTATCCTATCTGTAGAAATCACCATCACTTTCTCTGTTTTAATTGAAACCATAACGTCTGAAAACATTCATACAACAACATTTGTTAGCTAAAACCACAATATACAATTCTGGTAACATATGCAAAATTTTGCCCCTTTACGGTCACCATAAATTTTCTTTCTAACTCCCTGCAATTTGTTTTTCTCATCTCAAAATTTTGGGTGATTACATGGACTCCTTTGTCCAATACCTTTCCAATGACTGTTTTCCTGCTCAATTCTGAGTTTTGAGTAGAAAGTTATAGTCGTTTGATTATTACCCAAAAACTCCTTCAACTAGGTGCAATTTTTGTAACTCTGCTTATGCATCCTTGCACCCGTTCCTTTGGAAATTTGATAGGATTTCAACTTGGTTCCTTATTACTATATGATGGATATTCTAGCCAAGTTTTATCCTCATCTAAGCTCCAAGATGCTAGATATACCCTGTTTAAGTTTCAGGCCAATTAATATTTTTGGCCCTAAATGATACAGGTACATTCTATGCCCTTCTATACATTTTTATGTGCCCATATTTCTATTTTGACTCCATGGTTGTATTCTATGGTTTAATATACTTCCATAGTGTTATGAGGAAAATCTCGTTATGTCTAGGGGAAAACCACAACACACGGAATGAAACCTAGAAGTCCACTCTAATATTAAGTATGCTATATAAATGGAATGCTAACAAGACAAGGCTAGAAGCCTACCTCATCCGAACGTTCAAAGAATACCATCATTGAGCATACGACCCAAATATTTATAATTGCAAATTGTCCTCAACAACCAATATATGCAAGCATGTGGCGATGATATATAATGTCAGCATATAAACTAGCATAATCCATTAATATACATAACAAATACGCCCATGGAAAGTAATTCATATATTTGCAAGATATAAATTGGACGATAAAAGAGTATTTCTATTAAAGTAATCAACATAATTACATAGGTGAAAAACTTCTGTAATGAAACATATCGGAACCAAGAAACTAAGTCCCTCCATTTGGGCCTCCACCACCTCAATCCTCCACAAAGGCAAGCTCATATGTAGGAGTCAATGAGATTATCCATCACAAAGTAGGAAGATATTGGGGGCTGAACACAAGAAGTTCAACTTTCAGGGACAAAGGGATGCAGACTCAATATGAAGTGAAATTTCTCTAGAGTGTCTTTTCTCTCAAAGTTGAATTGTTGATTAGGCTTGGATATGGCTCAATTTATAGCTTCCAAATGGAACTAAAGGGTTGGGTCAGAGAATTTCCAGTAGATGGAAGGTCAAGGATCATGGATCTCATGGCATGGCATGGAAACTCGACATAATTTTTAATTTTTGATCACCAAGCCTGATGTACGTGGGCTGTAGTGGAGCAACCTACGTATACACTTGTTGTATAAATGGTAGGGCACATATATATGCAAAAATATGTATTTTTGGCTCTGGAGTGAACAAAAAGGAGACTTCAAGTCTGTAGAGGGAAATGGGGGGCCATCCAATAAAGATGCATGGATTGAGGCAAAAGTTTTTGTAACTGATGCCCCCTAATGTGTGAGTTCAGAGGAGTATCTGCGATGGCCAAAATATATTATAATTCTCTGAAGTGGAGTAATGGAGACTCAGTTGGAAGTACTAGTTACTCATGAGAATATTACAATCCATAATGACTTTTTACACATGGATGCCAATCTGAATTACATTATAGATCCATGTGGATATATATCAAATAGTTTTTCATGGCCATGAATAGGCAATACAAAGTGGACATATACCATAGGATGTCATAGTCACGAGCAAGACACAGTGGAGTCCAGTCTCAAAATCAACTGAAGATATCTGTATGCAATGGAGCACAAGCTAATCTTACATGGTCACTAAATTCATAGGTATTGGTCCAATGAAATACAATAGCAGATATGGGATGTTGCTACTGTAAGTTAGAGGTCTTCTACACTATCTATCGAAGGTGAAAGTCTACATCATGTGAATATAGGAGTTGAGGTTGAACACAATGATACTTTGTTTGATTAGCAATCATTAAGGTATACTGTTAACAAACGTGAGACAGCCCACCAATAATGAAAGTAGGTGTCAAGGCACCGAGTACATTCCACAAGTGTGAATAGGGGTGTTTAGGTTGAACACTTGAAGAATCCATCGATCAAGATACATTGATGTATTCGAAAATGTCGATGTCGGGAGAACCTACCACTGATGATTGCAAGCCTCTAGGTACTCATAGGACTCTAGGTCTCATTTCCATAATAGATGAGTTGAAGTCGATGGAAGAAGACCCGCTAAAAGGAGAGCAATAAGGCATCTCTCATCATCCAACACAAGGTACAAAGAAATATCTTGATGATTAAGAGAAGCTCAGATGAATAGGATGTTCATGAACCAATGACCATGTGCATTTCTCGCATGCACCAGATGCAAGTAGTGCACAAAAGAGACCCTCTGAATAACAACCAATAAGGAAAATTGTCGACAAATACAAGGAAACCATCAATAGGGCTAATGGAATCCAAGACACTGAACGAATCCCAATGTGTGAATAGATTTATTGCCATCGAACACAAGGGAAAACCCCCAGTCAATGACCAATGAGGAGATGTCATCTATCGGGTTCAAGGTTACCTAAAAATTATGAAAGTAGGTCCAGGGTGAAAGGTAGGACAACATATTCATGTGATTCTCAAATACACTGAGGGTATGACCAACATGTAAAGTCAAGAGTTTTGAGAAATGGTTGACACGGGCTTTAAACTTCCTTTGAACAATAGCATGAGACATATGGATAACTCATGAAGCATGGAATTAATAATGATCATCAAAAAAATCTTGTGATGTGGGAGGCATCAACAAACTCTCCACAGGGACTGGAAGAATAACCAGTCAGAGGAGTAAACTCTAAGTAATGAGTTCAACTTCCTAAGGTCATGATAAACCCAAACCTTGGATGAAAATGGAATCAAAAGTTTGTGCTCTATTCAAAGGCAACACGACTGTTGCCGATAAGAGATAATATTATTTTCCTACCTATCATTTTTTTTTTCATAAGCAAATAAATTCTATGATACATGAAAGAAAATGAGTGTCACGAGTAAGCAACTAGTTAAAAGAAGTGGAACATACCTATGCTCAATGCAAGGAAGTGCATGCGGGGTGTGGACACTCAGGGGGATGTTTCCTCTACAGATCAAGGGTGTCAAGCTACAAAGGATATATGTAAGGCACTGCTTGGATAGTGATGCAAATTGCTTAGGCTAGAGGCTTATAACGAGAAAGAGGGAACCAAAAATAGGCTTAACAATGAAAGAAGGATGATGGAATGCAATTACAACTTAACTCGAAAATATCCTTTTTTGTATTTTTAGTCCCCTATTCTTCTAGCCAATGGAGGCTAGAGTATTCATTTTTTGTAAGTAGTCTACTTGGTATGGAAAAGGGTTAAACTTATACCAAATAGACGTCCTTTAAAACCATTTAATGAGTGTGAAAGAGACAATTTCACTCGACAATATTTTCATTTTTTGGGGAGTCGGAAAAGAGCTTAACCAAGACTCGGGGGGAGTCCCATAGGTAATAGTCAGAATGATCATTAGTAAAAAAATTGGGCTTGAACGCAAATTCATATTGGGACTATAAGGAACTCCCGATCTTATGGAATAACTTATGCATGGGCACCAAATGACAAAAAGTCTCTAACTAGGGTACCCATGTTTGGTAAGTCTCTACCACTTAATAACGACACTTCTAGTAGCAGTGAGAAGGTTATGTGTCGCTAAGAAATGGGTTCGTACCTACGGTGTATGAGTCACGGTCATGGGACAATGTAAGAATGCAAAGCGGGGTGAAAACCTATCCTATATGCTAGTGAAAGAATATACCTTCCGAAGGCACGAACAAGTGATATCACACTGGAAATCCGTAAAAAACCCTGGAAAAAAACCACTAAAAACCAAGTCTTTCCACTGCACAATTAGTCCATAAGGCTAAAAATATAAAAGATAGGGTAAAACTATACAAAGTGGGCAAAATACTCTTTTAATAGTAAAAATAAGAAATTTTACCATACCATTTTTAGTTTTTCACCCACATAATGCTTTTGAGGCCATTTTACCCACGATTTTCCAGTGGTGATTGCGAGAGCTACGATCAACAAAATAAAAAACCGTCTGGACCAAGTAAGTTACCATCCCATTTACTTCCATTTCAATGGTTTACATTTAAGTTTTAGTCCCCATTTTTTTAGTATTAGAGGTCTTTACAAATAAACTAGGGTGTACACGGGTGACAAATCATCGGGTCGCGTATAAGAACTCATATACATGGGAAAAGAGAAGCATGCACGCATATATGAAGCCCTATATGCAACTTTCATAAGGTTATCCCACGTATAAGTCCACGAACAAGTTTTTTTAAGGGGATTAACTCAAAAAATGATCTTTCCTTTGCAGAATGGTTATTGAATGGAGGGACACAGAGAATGAGGAGGTGGATGCAGCAGTGGCAAGATGGGATGCAAGGGCCCAACAAAATTTGAAATGATGTGGGATATATAAATTTTGGGCCCTCAAAGGAATGAGGTATCAAGTGAGTTTTCTCTAGTTATTGGTAAACTATTGGGATTTAGAGACATATTCCTTCAATTTCGATGGGAAACCATTGAGAATTGAAGTGGATGACATATATTTTATCATAGGATTGTCTCGTCGAGGCGAGGTGGTGAATATTAAGGTTCAAGGGGCCAGAGATGTTATGACTATGAAGGAGTACATCTCCACCCACTGAGTTGCAGACACATATAAAATAGGGAGCCAACTCACGATCAGAGTGATCAAGAACCTGAGTCTAAATATCGTCGTGCTTGTACTCACACAGATATCAGGGTCGACCTTGTTGCACTAGACATCAAGGCCTCCCATGTTCTATGCAGTGGAGTGTTTGAGACCCATTTTTTATGACTGGTGTACCTCACTACTGGACAACATGAAGAGCCCATTAAAGGATTGCAAACAAGGGGGAATGAGGAATTTTAGATCTGCATCCATACTTTGTAGTTTTTTCTTTGAGAGGGTTCTAGGCTTGAGCCCTAGAGTAGAGATTACTCCACACGAACTACGTGATCCAACCATGTCACGTGGATTGATGTGAGAAGGTAGTTAAGAGGTGGTAGGGTTCCAACCCCCTACAATGATGAGTTCTTTTACTGGTGGCACCAACAAGTCATAGCCATTATTGACTATCCTTACAAAGGAATCGAATATAGAGGGGACCCTGACATGCCATTTCTACCAAGCTCTGCCTATGGTGATATTGGTAAGAAATGGTTTTATATATTTCATTTTTTTGTGTTTTTCAATTTTTATAAAGGAAAAATAAAAAATGCAAATATTTTTGTATGGTATCAAGCATTAACAATTTCTTTGTTATGCAGATGTAGGTCTGTGACAATTAGAGGGATTCCCACGACATCAACGAAGGGGCCAAGGAGATGTGTTAGTAGGTGGGGACAGAGAGAGAGTGATACAGAATGTATAGGGGAACCTGTCTCGATTGATGCACATGATTCCTATGGTTCAAGTGGAGGATCTACCAGAGGCGATGCATCGACAGGTAGTGGGTGTACCCCATGCATGGGTGCAACTCTTCCGACGTCTTGCAAATGTTGTTGTGTGATATCATGATACACATCCAACACCACATGCATAGATGCCATGTTTATGCTATGTACTGACCATATATGTATTTTGAGGGTGTGAGCCCCATTTTGTACAATGGCACCATATTTTTTGGACTTGAAAGGATGAAATATAAAAACGAAATTGGTCTTAGGCTTTACTTATATATGTTACAATGTATAAATGTATGAATGTGTTTTCTTTACTTAGTTATGTGACAAATTCCAATCTAAAATGTAATTAGTGTATGCATCAGATACTTGATTAAAACTTCTATGGATGTGATTAGAAGTAAGAAAATCAAAGTATCATTCCAAAAGTCATACTCGTAGGAATTGTTGGAGTAGAGTAGGATCTCTCACACGGTAATTGTTGTTTAACTGACATACGACTAACTGGGAGTCCAGGAAAAATTTTAAAGATTGAAAACCATGTGAAATGGTGTTGCGTAATAGCTCTATAATGATGTTATACTCAGCCACATTATTCAATGATGGCTCCAAACGAATGCCAACTAAAGACAACAATTGACCCTCAAGTGAGTAAATGACCCAAGCGGTGGAAGCCATGTTCCACGTGTGACCACTGACACCTTCCGTGAATCCTAAGTAAACCGAAGATTTCGTTGGCATCTTCCAACCAAGGGGAAAACTCAATAAGCAAGTCGATTATGAAAATAAAAAGATAAATAAGTATATGCATTAATATACACTAGTATACAAAGGTCACACCCGAGTTTGAGGGCTCAAGCGTAATACCTTTTAAGGCACAACCCATTTCTAGGCTCATCCAACATGTTTCCTTCATAATCTTGCAATTCGTAGACTCCTTTCTCTAGAACACATCGCACGATATAAGGACCGTGCCACATGGGGCTGAACTTTCCTTCCCCCAACAGTTCTTTGGCTTGGTCATAAAGGAGAACCAATTCACCCTCAATGTACTTCCGAGGACAGACAAAATTATCATATTGAACTTTAACACATCGTTTATTCACTTTGATAGAAATAGAGGCATCTCGACGCTACTCATCGAGGTGCTCTAGGTGCACCAGGCATTCCTCAATATTAGATATGTCAGGTAGGAGCTCAATTTCCAATTTAAGGGAAGGGATTTTACATTCAATCAAAAGAATAAATTCGATGCCATGTACTAACTGAAAAGGAGAGAAACTAGTGGAAGTATTTACCATGGCTCGGTATGCCCAAAGTGTAGGGTAAAGCATCACATGCCAATCAAATTTACTCTAGCTAACAATTTTTTGCAAAATGGTCTTCCGATATTTATTCACTGCCTCTACCTGTCCATTTTCTTAGGGATAATAAGGGGAAGAATGATCGTTTTTAAACCCTAGTTTTGTTGCTAACTCCTTCATCATTTCATTCTAAAAGTGACTGTCATGATCAATGACAAACTCTTTTGGGATTTCAAACCAGGCTATAATCTAATTGAACATGAAGAATGTTGCAGTCTTACCATCGGCTTTAATGGTAGGAATGGCCTCTGCCCATTTAGTAAAATATTCCACGACCACGATAATATGTTGGTACCCCCCAGCCGAGGATGGGTTTCATTCCATAAAATACACCCCCACATAGTGAAGGGATCGATGGTGCCACATGCCCCACTATGACAGTCATTGAGAATAGCTTCATCTTCCTCATGATTCAAGCAACAACGTAAAATATTTTCCACCCCTCGACAATACAAAGTGTTGTCGATAATAAGGTAGTTCTTAGCCTGATGACATATATGTCATCAATCGTCTCTTGACAAATATTGGGGTAGCTTCAAGGTTTGAAGATAGATCAAAATTTCTCCATACCATGGGTATGAAGATGAGACAAGGAAAATATGTTCATCTACGAACAAATTGTCATGAAAAATGTCCTCATCCAGTCTAGGGAAGTCCGACATCAATTTGGAAAAAACTAGCGATTTCTTAGATTTCACATAAGCAAAATCGAGATCAAATTCTTGTAGGATAAGAATCCACTTATTGTATTTCCCCCCTATGATACACTTGGTAAGGACGTATTGAAATGGATTTATATCCACAACTACAGTAGTTTCACAAAGTAAGATACAATTTCATAATCTCTGAACCGCATGTACATCGATCAAGGCCAACTTATCTACGTGAGATTATTTAAGGTCATGATCAACCAAGTTTCGACTGAGATAGTAGACAATGTGCTCATGGAGTTTGTTGAAACATGTATTTTTTTCCAAACTTGAGACTAAAAGAAGTTTCATTTTATCTAAATATTTATTATGGAACTGCCTTTTTATTAACAAATTAAAATATATGGAGACTTGCTTTCGAAATTTCGGGAGTCAGCATTTCACAAAATACAAAGGGTCAATGTTGAGCCTCCTCAAAGCCCCGATCCCTGAATTCATGAAAGTTTTAAAAGCTAAGGCGTCTTTATTAAAAATTAAGAAAGTTTAATGTTAATAAATCTCATCGTGATTTCACGATTTGCGATTTCTCACATGATACAAACATCGAGGTCACGATACCTGAAACCCCGAAAACTTACGGTCTAATCACGTTTGATTATGAGTTAGAATATGCTTAGCAGTTAATAAATCCCATCGCAATTTCACATATCGGGATTTCTTGCGCTGATTGTTATCAAAGTCCCGATACTTAAATACATGAAATGTTAAGGTGTAATTTCCAATCATGATTAATTAAGAGATTAAAAAAAATAATTATCATCTAATTAATCCTTTCACAATTTCGTGTTTCGTAAGTCTTAATTTAAACTATTCAAAAGATCCCCAAGATCCGAAATGTCGAAAATTAATTAAATGATAAGTATGATTAACTAATGTTCTAAACCAAGATTATAATCTAATTAATCTATCGCTTAATAACAACTCATATGCATTCAAATTATGTGCTTCTTCTGAGGTATCGACCTTTAATGCCATTAATATTGGATTTATGGAAATGATTTCAAATAAGATACGATTTTGATACCCAAATCTTGCTATTAAAAAATTTAAACGCGTTGTTAGTAAGGTATATGCATGGTTTGTGCGCTTAAAGGTAAGGAAGATTTTTTAGTTTCGAATTACTTTCTTATTTTCATAGAGCTGGCTAAGTGAAATAACTAGTTTTTTGCATTTTCATCCTTTGTAACAGGCGATAGAATTATGAAATTTGTTATCATGGCTCCACGGAAATGTCCTAAAGCGACTAGAAAAAGTTTCGGCCAGAACACAGATGTTATTTCTAATACTTCACCCAGAAGTATAAACATAGTTAAGAACTGGATGCATGTATTCAACACTATACAATACGAAGTGATAAATTGCCCATATGATTCTAGCGACAACGAAAAGGATAACTTGTCTAACAAATATAAGATCATCGCTCAAGCAGAGCCACACAAAGTAGCCACAAGGCCGAGTCTCTTACCCTACTGTGACATGATCAAATTGGAGCTGGATCATGTGGATGTCTCAACTAGAACAATATTCAACTCTCATAAAACAGTTGTTGGGTCTTTTCAGTCGAAACATATACATCTGATGTATAAATTTCCTGCAACATCAAACTTCGTCTACAATGCTAGTTTTCTAGTAGATTTTAATAAGAAATAATGTGAACAATATAGAAAGAGCCTTTCCGATCTGATCAAGGACTGGTGTTTGCGCCCACCGAAGTTTAGAGCTGATTCTAATGATATATATTCAATATCATCATTAGAACCACATTTCATGTATATATGCATGATGTTATGTAGACTTTATGGAAAGGAGAACACAACCCATTTATTTTAAGAATGGGTACCCATTATACATACTGTAGCGGAAGGTTATTCTTTTGATTGGGTGAAAATATTGTCGGATAATCTGGCCAAAAGGGTTACAAAGTACCAGGCAAAGAAGGCCAAGGGACTACCACCTTCATTTTTTATGTCAACTTATATTATGGATGTTGTTTGTTTCATGATGCCTTTTCCACTAATCGGTTGGAGCTAGACTCCAGATAGTGCAAATACAATTCATGAGTATCATTCAAAACTCTGGGAGGACAAGGCGAAGGACTTCTTTTATGAAATTTGTAATTTGGTAGCAGTACTGATGCACATTGTTATATTTGGTTACCCACCTCCCAGAATTTCAGACACAGTCATGGCTAACCTGAATAATGTAGCAGACTGGTATATTGAAGAGCACTTCTCTTACATCCAAGTTTTCGGTTGTTCAATTCCCCCATACATTTTACCACAATTTTTTCCAGACCGACTGGTATGACGCAAGGTTGCACGACAAACTGTACTCGATGGAATTAGCAAAGAACTCAAAGCGGTGCAAAAAAAGGTATGGCCACATTTTCCCTTACAAATTGGTGTATTTTCTTTATTATATTTTGTCCACTCCAGGGTGGAAGCTGCGGCCCTAGACGAAATAAAGCTGGTTTGCATAGAATTTAAGAAACACGACCCACAGAGGGTTGTGGGTAACCATATGGCTAGCTTCAACCTTAAAAAATATGAACATGAAGAATCCCCACTGGATGAATTATTCCAAGGGGTGAGATCTTACCAAGAATTCCTAAGCCGAGTTCAAGATCTATCACCTGAGAAAAAGATTGATTTTTACAACTTCCAAAAGAACCGAAGATCTAGTATTCCAAAAATATTACAGGGGGAAAACCCAACGTCTCTTGCTAAACAGCAAAGAGAGAATCAAAATCCAAAAATCAGAAGCTCTAGAAAACAAGAAGTCCTAGAAAATCCAGAGAATCCTGAAATCTTGATTCAGAAAAAGGATATCCCAGAGACAGATTTATCTGGAAACAAGGACAAAGATCAATTAGAGATATTAAAAAAACAAGGATAATATAAATCACTATCTTCACCTAATAAATCAGCTACATATGGTGCTGACAAACAATTGTCTACATAAGTTGGCAACCCCATTGAGGCCATCACACCATTACAATTCACCAGGCAGAACCCTAACACAGAAGCAATATTCATATGAGAGCTTACACCTATCGCCATTGAAGAAATACCTCCTACTAATTACTTTTTCAATAAGAAAAGAAAGGCCATGGTAAAGAAAGAGATGCACCTGAGAGAGGGTGCAATGGTAAAAAATCACAGAGTACTTGTGGATGGAGAAAATCTAGAAGAAGAGGACTTTGCTACAGAGGTAGCAGGCTCTATGGGAGCTTTGGAAATGACCAACTTATTCTCAGTTGACAATCTGGAAACAAGGTTGAAACAGAGGAATCAAACAATAGCCCAGTTGTAGAGTCAAATACAAAATACAAATAATAATATTAGAGATGAGATAAATAAAGGACTTGAACAGGGCAGTGTTGTTGACAAATAGGAAATCCAATTGCTCGAGTCTAGTCTAGATGAGATGAACAAGAATATTCAAGCAAGTCAAGGGCAAGTTATCCAACAAGAAGAATTAGTAAGGCAGCTGCAAGATAAATTGAGTTCCACTAAAGGTCAAGTTGTGAATATAACAGTGTTTCAAGCCCAGGCATTGGAAGTTCATCAGAAGCTAGAAGCAGAAAAACAAAGCCTATTTTATGAAATAGAGATCATTCAAAACCATTTTCAGGAAGTAAATCACTCATTAGATAACATTTCTTTCAAAGAAATAGAGGCTATAACAGCTCGAGCCACTTTTCAAAAGGCAGTCGTATTTTCAGCTAGAGAAGAGGTACCAGTAACTCCTAGACTGACTGTCGCAGAAAAAATCAAGGGCGATATCATACTAAAGGCATGGGAGGCCAATATAGCCGAAAGTAGGAAAATGGCCAAGGAAATAAAGGAAGAATGTGAAGAGGCTTTTGATTTTCTAAATAAAAAATCACTAGGCTTTGGAAAAGACGATTGTCCTGGACTACTAGGACAGATCAATGTTATAAAGCATCAACTGAACATCAAAGAGAGATTGAATGAAACTCAGTTTGAAATTTTGTAGTTAAAGTAGCTTGACATTACCCAAATGGATAAATGGTTGATAAAGTCAAATCTACAGTTGCAGTCAATAAAGTTTTAAGATAGAAGAATTGAAGATAGGTTGCTAAGAATTCAGAAGAAGTTGTATTTGTTTGAGGCAAAGGATATGACAGAGCCTGATATAATTTTAGTACAGTTTCTAAGTAGGTGCATCGAGTGTCTCGGAAATACTTCAAAGAAATAATGAAGTAACATATGCATGCTCATTTTGTCAGAATGATAGAGAGATAAAAAGTAACCAAGCGAAACGGTTCAAACTTTGTATTCTGTAACCATTAGCACCTAGGAGTTAAGAAAATACCAACCATATAGGCTTGGTGATATTTTGTATAAATATCATTTCAAAAGACTAAAAGAATGCTTTTTCCTAGCCGATTGTAGCAGATAAATTTCTCCTTTACAAGAATTAATACAAATGCAAACCGGAGACTCCTTATTCCGTCAATCTTGAGTTATGTGTTCTTTTGTTCCTTCATATTCAGTATCATTTCTTATATATATTTGATGAATGTTTAACTACAACTTAGTACAACATCTAATGTGGTTATTTGTTATTTAGTCGTCTAATTGTTCACAGATTTTCCACTGTGTTTGCTATTAGCAGACACAAGACGTGTGAATTATTTAGATCACCATATCTTATGCTTCATTAAAGGTTTATTGTCTAATTTTTTTCTTCTGTTACAAAGTGAGATTCTTCCTTGATTGATGCCTCACATTGTTCAAACAAAATTATTTTTTCTTTCATCACATTCATTATTTACAATTTAACTCAGATACGGGAAATGACCTCTGAAATTGTTATATTATTAATTCAAATTTGGGAACTTTTCTCATATAATCTAAAATAGAAACAAAAAATCTAAAAATAACAGATCTTTTAAACTTATTTTCTTCCATGATTGTACCTGTTACAAGATAGACCAACATTGAACCCAGTCTTATAAATCAAACCAGCATTGCTTTAACTTTGTTTAATACTATCTTAGAAACTGCTACCACCCAGGTTGAACTCGAATGTTCATGGGTAGCCATTGAACAGGACATCGACATCCAGGAATGATTGGCAGCTAGAAAAAGACAAATAAAAAATCATCCATAGCTTCTTTTCCTAAAGAAATGATTTCCTTTTCATTTATAAAAAACCCTCTTTATTTTTGGATGCCTAGACTTTATACTTTAAAGCCTTAAGTATAAACTCTGGAACAACATAGTTCATCGTCCTCCTGAATTAGTAGCATACCAATCGTCCCTTTGGACATGATGATATAAATAAAATAGTCTCTACTATAGTCTGGGGGCTTCAACAGAGGCGTCGATACCAAATATTTCTTAAGAGCATCGAAGGATTCTTGGGCTCTCTCATCCCATATGAACAGAGTGTCCTTCTTCAAAAGACACATGAAAATTTTAGTTAAATTGGCATAGTTCACTATGAAACGACGCAAAAAGTTATCCTTCCCTTGTAAACCTTGAAGTTTTCGAATGTTGCATGGGGCAGGCAACCAAAGTATTGCCTCAAACTTCATAGGATCCACCATGGTCCCATGCTTAGACACTATGAATCCTAAAAGACGACCAGACCTAACGTAGAAGGTGCACTTGTGAGGGTTTAACCGAATGCAATAATAACATCTCTCAAATAATAGTCGAAGGTGATTCGAGTGATCTACCCTCTTGTGAGAGTGAGTAGTGAGATCATTTAGGTAAGCTTCGATGACATGCTTAAGATAATGAAATTCAAAGGTCATGGCACGTTGGAAGGTCGCTCCAGTGTTTTTGAGACCAGAAGGAATTTTCCGGTATGAAAAGGTACCCCAAGGACAAATAAACATCATCTTGTGTTGATCCTTGGGTTTGATATGAATTTGACTATACCCTAAAAATCCGTCCATAAAGGAAAATACTTCACTTCCTCCACACTTATCAAGAATATGGTCAATAAAAGGAGTGGGGAAGTTATCTTTAGGACAATCCTTGTTCAAGTCCCTAAAATGCATACACAAATGGACATTTCCTTTCTTTTTATCGACAGGAATGGGGTTGGACACCCATTTGGTCAAGGGAACCAGGTAGATGAAACCAACATTGAGTAGCTTCTCTACTTATGCCTTAATAGCAGGGGACTTCCTAGGATTAACTACTCTAAGACATTGTCGAATAGGTTTAGCATTCAGATATGTTTTAATTTCATGCTCGACAATGCTGGGGTCAATCCATGGAATCTCTTCATATGACCAAGAAAATACATCTAGGAATCATTTGAAGAGATCGATGTAGATATGAATTTATTTAGGCGAACAATCTGCACCGATATACACGTTCTTGGTTTTACCAGAGGTATGAGAG
>JASDQU010371658.1:23453-48440 GCA_032191745.1 Picea mariana
AACCCTCGAATTTAAGGCTCAATTATATTATTGGTTTTATGATTTAAATTTGAAATGTAGATGAAATTCAAGTCCTCCAATTCGAATACAATTTAATTTTCCCTAATAAATCTAATGAGAAATGAAAAGGCATGGATCTAACATAAATAAATGCAAGCAATAAACAAAAATGAGTTCACAAGATTATGGATTGCATAAATCTCTAGATCACTAAAAATAAATTGAGTTTAACCTACAATTATACTGAAAGTTGCAGCTTCATATCAATTTGATAGACAACAAATTAGGATAGAAATAATAGATACCAAATATGTGAAAAAAATATACAGTAAACAAATATCAATTCTCACAAATTTCCAAACTGTTATGAATAGTAAGAATGGTCTACATTAATTCCACAACAACACCTGAAATCCCCAACAAGATTTGGCTAATGGTGGCTTCTCCATTAACAAGAAATGAGTTTAAAAGGTCAAGCAAAATGACCCCTTTATTCTGAGTACAAGGACTCTATCTATGAGAGGTTGGTGGTGGCTCTTGGATTTCCAACTTCCTCTAACCTTTGGATACTCCCTCCTGGACTCTTCAGGTTTTCCTACGGATTTTTCCTTTATTTGTATGGCTATTCAACATAATTTTGAGGATAATCTATTCATAATTACAATTTATTTGGTCACAAAAGTGATATTTAAAATAAAAACAAATTGTTTTATTCTTGAATAATGGTGAGCACAACTTCTTTGACTTAGATTTGATACTATATACATATAACCTCCTTTGGTAGGATACTCAAGCCATATCTTTACAATTCTGGTCTTATATTTTTATTATTTGGTTGCTCGTACTCAATATTATCCATACCTCAATCTTCTTCTCTCATTCTAGTTGCTTTCATCTATAAAGCTTTGCCTTCCTTGTTATTTTCAACATAGAAAAACCTTTGTTAAACTCCATAATAATTTATTTTTCATACAATTATAGAAAAAATACTACATATGACTTTACATACCTTGTTCACCATGAATTCCTAAATATCATTACCTTGTCCATAATAAATAATTCAATTCATAGTTAAGACATTGATATCATCAATTCATTATTTATGTTAAAGACAAGGACTTATCCAAGAATCCCAAAGGGCATTCAAATCCCAAGGGCCTCCCATCTTGGATTACACCTCAATCCCAAATCAATTATTGGGAAAAAATATTAATAAACATTTGAATTAATAGGCTCTTGAATGAGATCGATCCGTTCTAAAACAAAAACAGTTATCGTCGATAGTTCAAAGAGTATAACTAATGGGTAAAAATTAATTGAAGTAGAATATGGAAATGTTATGCATGTGTCAAACCAGTAGCATGAGAGACCTTGAACTCGTGCCCATAGCCTTAGATAAAACTAGGCTAAGAGTAGTTCTCATGGCCTGAGAGTCATCAGAAGATCCATGTGACCTGAGTCTAGGAACCTGTCGCTAATCCCTAAAGGAGCTAGTTCATAATGGTTTCGAAGTTTTGGGAGTTCGATACCTGGAATGTCAAACTTCACGATAGTCAAAATTTCCCGAACTCCCTGAATAACAAGAGCCATAGATAAATCAAGAACCTCACAAGAGGAGATGAATGTGAATCATTCATTAGGAGGGAAAACTACCTAAGTCCTTAGATCGACTCAAAGACCCACTGGAGTTAACGAATCAAACACTAGTCACTCGATTAGATCAATGGTTGGGAATCATTGTGGAGCACGAAGGTGAAATTAGTGTACATTCTAGTTCATGGCCCGAAATCAACCAACGTCGTTGATCTCATTGGGGATGGAAGATCAATGGCCACAATTAGACAGAGTTGGACGAGCACTTCACAGATTTTGGAGATTGGGCCCTGCAATCATCGTGAATCGTCAATCTATGAATGGAGATCAATGGTGGGGAAATCATTGTGGAGCGCAAAGGTGAAATCAGCGAACATGCTCATCATGGCCCGTAATCAACCAACGTCATTGATCTCGTTGGGGATGGAATATCAATGACCATGATTAGACAGAGTCGAACGAGCACTTCCCAGATTTCAGAGATTGGGCCCTCCAATCATCGTGAACCGTTAATCTGTGAACGGAGATCGATGGTGGGGAATCATTGCGGAGTGCGAAGGTGAAATTAGCAGACATGCTAGTTTACGACCCAAAAATCACCAACGTCGTTGATATCATCAGGATAGATGATCAACGACTACGGAAAGATTGAGTTGGGCGAGTACCTTTCACATTGTGTAGATTGAGCTCTTCGATAAAGAGCGAACATGTTGGGGCCCCGCAATCATTGTGAATCATTGATCACGAAGGGACATGCGGTGCTCGATCTGTAAATCCGAGTATAGAGTACTTTGGAGGAAAAAGGCGTTAGAAGGTTTGAAACTCCCAAACATCGAAGTCCTGAAGTGGATCACAACTGTTGATCATGAAGGCATGTGTGGCGCTCGATCTGTAACTCTAGGTATGTAGTACTTCAAAGGAAAAAGGCGTTAGAAGGTTTGAAACTCCTGAACATGGAAGTCCCGAAGTGGATCACAACCTTCGATTGTGAAGGGACGTGTGGTGCTTGATCTTTAACTGCAGGTACGGAGTACTTAGGACAAAAAAGGTGTTAAAAGGTTTGAAACTCTCGAACGTCGAAGCCCCGAAGTGGATCACAACCATCGATCATGAAGGGACGTGTGGCACTCGATTTATAATTTTGGGTACGGAGTACTTTGGAGGTAAAAATGCATTAGCAGGTTTGAAACATTTGAACGTCGAAGTCTCGAAGTGGATCAAAATCGACAATCGTGAAGGGATGTGTGGCGCTCAATCTGTAACTCTGGGTATGGAGTACTTCAGAGAAAAATGAGTTAGAAGGTTTGAAACTCCTGAATGTCGAATTCTTGAAGTGGATCACAACTGTCGATCGCAAAGGGACATGTGGCACTTGATCTGTAACTCCGGGTGCGGATTAATTCAGAGGAGAAAGGTATTTGGAGCGTTCTAAACTCCCGAACGTTGAATTTCTGAAGTGAATCAAGGTCATTGGAATCCCTAAGGACATGCAGCGTCGAATCGTGATCTTCGAAGACTTGCCACTTCAGAGGATTCACATGGGGGTTGTCTTGGCGTCTGGACATAACCCATGGTCATATGTAAGTATAGAAGGATGGAAGAACCCGAAGAACTTGGGAGAGGATATCTGCCCACTCTCAGCTCAATTCGGAGCATGGAAACCATGGCTGGAAAGCTCTGGAAGAGAAGATTGGAATAGAGACCCCGAATAAGGGTATTAATTTTCTTAAGAAGAATGAAATTTTTACGCCCCACCATGGGTATGTTACAAATTGGTATCATAGCATGGTTACAACACTTGGCCTGATTGGGCTCATGGACGAGTTACTTAAAAATCGTGTTTGAATAAAATCTTAAGGGTGATGCTCTACCTTACCTCTTTCCTAAAGAATCTAGTTAAACTATTACTAAAGAAAAGATAAATACTTTCTATTGTATGTGTGTATTTAAGAAAAGTGAATTATGTGTTTCTCATGAACTACTAGAATGTTAACTAACAGTAAGTGTTTTTTCATCACTCCAGCAGTCACTGAATCACGGGAAATCACAAGGATAAAGGATGGAAATGCACCATGAAGTGGGGGAGGGATCCCACAATAGAGACGAGGAGTTTGACGGGAGGAGAGTGGTGGATACCCCTCTGGATCTAGTTGAAACTGTAAAAATCCTTATGGATGAATTACAGAGTTGCAAGGATGATAATGAGAGATTGATAAAGGAGAAAGAGAAACAAATGGAAATCAATGCAGTCTTGTCGTAGAGCTTATCCGATATAAAGAGACAGTTGCAACATGGACCTTCAACCATCCATGTGGACCGACTACATATAGAGAGAATTCAAATTCCACCTGAAATACAAAAACATGGTCCCATAAGTTGCCACACAAAGAGAAGTGCCTCAAGGAAGGCCCAACCTGAGGGCATGGGATGCTCATAGGGAGAGTCCTCTAGAAAGAGAACGGGAAACTCTGAGGGATATTCTAGTAGCAAAACTAGCTCACATTCTCAGAAGAAAGGAAAGAAGCGAAAGAATTCCAAAACTCATGACCCTGAAGAGTTCAAGAAAGCCAAACCACCCTCTTTCAATGGATATATTGAGAAAAGGGAAGAGGCGGAAGCTTGGCTACTTGGTTTAAAAAATCACTTTAGAGTTCATGACTATTCTGAAAACTTGAAGGATCGAACAACCATCTTCAACCTGAATGGAAAGGCTTCCATTTGGTGGGAAGACATCAAGAATATGAAAGGAATCCATGAAAAGGACTTATCATGGAAACAGTTTGAGAAACACTTCAAGAAGAAGTATCTGTCAGATAAATACTTTGACAAGAAGACTAAGTAGTTCTATGAACTCAAGCTGGGACAACTCAGCATATAGGAATATATCAATAAATTCCTTGAGTTTTTGAGGTATGTACCCTACATAAAAGATGAAAAGTTAAAAGTCAAACAATTTATCAGTGGTTTAACTCAGACCTACCAGAATAGGATTGAGTTTGACAAGCCAAAGACCTTATAAGACACTATTCGAAAGGAAAGGCGTTGTTATGAACAGTTCGAGCATCAGACAGAACCTCGTGAGGACTGGAAGAAGAAGAGTAGTCCAGGGTTCAAGAAGAAGGAATTTAAAATCTCAATATTTAAGAACTATAGGAAGGATTCGAGGATGAGCTTTCCTACCCAAAGTGTGTACCAGAAAAATTTCCCCTCCCAGAGTGGAAATAAAACTTTTGGAACAGCCAAAGGAAAGACTAATAACACAAAGAGGAAACCATTGAAATGTTGGGGTTGCGGAGAAGAACATATATTGAGGGATTTCCCACATAGACAGTAGAACAGTAGGAGAATTTACAACATCCAAGAAGCTACCACAGTCAATGATGTGGCTATGAGCATGCCACAGATTTATGCATCTTTGGATAATAAACAAGCCGACCACCAAGCTTCAGTGGTGGAGATGGAAGGTATGATCGCCAACCGTCTAGTTTCTATTTTAATTGACCCTGTTTCTAATTTGAGTTATGTGGCCCCTCAGACTGTTGATAAGTGTAAATTGCAACTAGTTAGACATGCTAAGCCATGGTTGGTACATCTAGCCACTGGAACCAAGAGAAAAGTAACAGAGATCTTACCAACTTGCCAATTCATCATGGATGGGTTGCCCACCCAAGTGACCCTTAACATACTTCCCCTAGGATCTTATGACTTATTGATTGGTATGGATTGGTTGGTTTCTTATAAAAATAAGTTGGATTGTTACCATAAAACTTTAGAATGTGTAAATGAAGAAGGGGGAAATATGACCCTCCAAGGGATTCAGAAACCTGTCTCAGTGAGACAAATATTATCCCTTCAAATGAAAAAGTATTGCAGAAAGGGATGTCCCCTATATGCAATACAGGTGTTGGAATCTGTTGAGGATGACAAGATGAACCTAGAGGACCACTCCATATTAAGAGAGTATTGATATTTGTTTCCAGAAGAGGTATTGATTCTACCTCCGAGAAGAGACATTTACTTCTCGATAGAACTTGCACCAAGAGCAATTCCAGTGTATAGGACACCTTATAGGATGAGTACACTCGAGCTAGTTGAGATCAAGCTACAGCTAAAGGAAATGATGGGAAAAGGCTACATCTGGCCCAGTGTGTCTCCATGGGGAGCACCAGCCCTTTTTGTGAAAAAGAAAAATGGTATGCTCTAACTGTGCATAGATTATAGACAACTCAATAAGACCACCATAAAGAACAATTACCCCTTACCAAGAATAGATGATTTGTTTGACCAATTAGGGGGTGCTTCCATTTTCTCAAAGATTGAATTGAGGTCTGGATACCATCAAGTCCGAATCAAGGATGAAGACATCCAAAAAATGGCCTTTCGGACAAAGTAGGGTCACTATGAATTTGTGGTGTTTCCATTTGGACTAACCAAAGCCTCTACCACTTTTATGTGCTTGATGAACAATGTACTCAGCAAATTCCTAGATAGATTTGTATTGGTTTTCATTGATGATATCTTAATCTACTCCAAGAACAGAGAAGAGCATGAAGAACATCTTAGACTTGTACTTCAAGTACTAAGAGAGAATCATCTCTACGCTAATCTTAGCAAGTGTGACTTTTTCTAGAAGAAAGTGCATTACTTGGGCCATGTCATTTCTGAAGAAGGGGTGGCAATAGACCCTAACAAGATCGGATCTATTATGGAATGGCCTACCCCAAAGGATGTATCTGATATCACATCCTTTATGGGATTAGCAGGATATTATAGAAGGTTCATAAAAGGATTTTCCAAGATTGGTTGTCCAATTACTGCCCTCCAGAAAAGGGGTTTAAATTTGTTTGGACATCAAAATGCGAAGAAATATTTTGGGAACTGAAATACCTTTTGACCCATGCACCTGTGCTGAAGATTGCAAACCCTGATAATGACTTCCTCGTGTGTACATATGCCTGCAAGGAAGGACTCAGAGGATTCCTTATGCAAGAGGGATGTGTAATTTTCTATGCATCCAGGAAATTGAATGAGCATGAAATCAATTATGTGACCCATGATCTAGAGTTGGCTGCCATAGTGCATGCTTTAAAAATGTGGAGGCATTACCTTCTGGGTAGGAGATTTGCACTTATGACATACCACTGTGGGTTGAGGCACCTGTTTGATCAACCAAAACTCAATGCTAGACAAGCTAGGTGGATGGATCTCCTTAGTGAGTTCGATTTTGAAATCAAACACATCAAAGGGGAGGAAAATAGGGTGGTCGATGCCCTTAGCAGAAGTATGAAAATGATTCACCTAGTAGTAGTAAGCACCTGTGAAACGGATGTCATGGAAATAATTAGGAATGCACAAGAAACAGATGCATTCTTCAATACCATGACCTCATACCTAAGGCAAGATCCTACAAGGCTAAAGTATGAAGGCTATCAGATGTTAGATGAAGGCATGTTGACCTACAAAAATAGATTGTATATTCCAAGTTGTGACGACTTGAAGAGGTTCATAATGGATGAAATACACAAGTGATCCAATTGGATATTGGTGGCCACCCACCTATTCCACTTGGACCCACACCATTGTTTCTTTTGGTTTTTCAATTTCCTTAATTGTAGCACGATTTACTGTTTTTAGTAGTTTTTCAGGTCCTAAACTTCTGGAGCCGTTTTGAGGCCCTAAACAACATTTTTTGGGCATGAATGCTCCGGCAAATATGAGTCTGTTCTAGACTCGATATTCACTGTCAGTAGTGTATTCCTCGGATATATATTTCTAACGATGTATCATGTGCATCAAACGGAGATAGTATGCCAAAGTTACGACCCTGGGAAATTAATGTACCAATTTACGCCAGCGGGGCCCATATTTTGGTGTTTCATCTCCTAGGGTTAGGTTTTTGGATGTTTAGGGTTTTCCATTGTTTCTCAATAATATATAGGCCTTCGAGCCTCATTGTAACACAGATTCCATAGGCCAGTAGCCGCCACATCTCTTCTTAGAGATAAGCTACCAGCGCCCGAGCTATTTTATTTCCATTCTATCTGTAAGCATATTTCAGTCATTTGTTGTTAATGAAATGAAGTTTTATTTCTGCTTCATATCTGYGTTTATGTGTATTTATGTATTTCATTGTGTTCTTGCATAAGTATGGATCARTGGTATTAAAGAAGTCTGTTCTTTCTCGATCCTTCTTTGCATGTCCCCAACGAGATCGGGGTATAAGGAGTTAGGGCTCGATCTGGTTGAACCATTGCAAGATCAGCCTCGCAAACCCCGACGGTTGCCCATGGGGGAAGAAAATAAATATGAGGGAGCAGGAGATCCTATCAAATTATTTCTTGAGGAGGCCCTCAAGAAACAAAGGAACGTGATGATGGACAACTTTGCCCAGATCCTTCAACGGCTGCCCACTAGCAGTGCATCTACAACCAACAGCCACTCTGAAAGCGCCACTCCTTTTAAGGTACAATTAAACTTTGACATTTCAAAATTTGAGGGCCAAATAGATGCAAATTGTATTGATAGATGGTTGAATCTGCTAGAAGGATATTTCTCGGTTCATGAATTTTCCGATCGAGAAATGATTATTTTTGCACTCCTTAAATCCGCTCCCCATGTCAAGGACTGGTGGGAAACCTACTGGGAGCAACAGAACAAGGGGGTACCCTCTCTGTTCTCAATCGTACCCACTTGGAATTCTTTCTGAGACACCATAAAGGAACAATATTATCCCGTGGGGAGCTATGAGGACAAATACATACAATGGACTACATTGCGGCAGCAAAGAGACCAAGATGTGCATGAGTTGGAGAATCTGTTCCATACCCTACTCACAAAGTTGGGTATCAAAGATTCAGAGAAAAATTTGGTGTTAAAGTACCGCAGTTGTCTTCATAGATACATTCATGAGTAAATGGAGTTCCTCAACATCTCCTTGCTTGGTGTGGCATATCGGTATGCTGCCAAGATTGAGCAGAAGTTCAAATAGAAGAAGCAAGACTTTGGGTCTGCGAATCAGAAGCAAGGGAAAGGTACCCCCAAACTGTCAAACAAAGGACCAAGCCAAGGCAGGGCAGCCCGGGACAACCCGCCAAAGCCACAAGCAAAGAACAACATCACAAAGCCAAAAAAAGACACGGGGAAGTGGTGTGAGTTCCATAAGAGCTCCACTCACAACACAAGTGAGTGCCAGGTCAAGCAGTCACTGGTAGCCGAGTTGAAGGCTTATGAATCGGTTGTAGGCTCTGACTCTGAATTAGAAACCAACAAGGGGAATGACAGGGGGAAGCAGATTATCGATGTGGATCCCAATTCCACTGTTGCCACCATGAAGATCCAGAAGAAGGAACCAGAAGATCCAGAGGAGGCAGAGCGCCACTTCCATTCCCAGATGTGGGTAAAGGGTTCCTCGTTGCAGTTCATTGTCGACAGCGGAAACCAGAAGAACCCCATCTCAATAGAGGTCATGAAATGGTTGGGCTTTCCGACCACAGCACACCCACAACAATACACCATTGGGTGGCTGCACCAAGGACGGGACCTCCGCGTAAGCCAGCAATGTCACCTTCCCTACAGCATCAATCCCTTCATGGATGAGGTATTATGTGACATTGCTCATCTTGATGTTTCTGATGTATTATTAGGCCAACCATACTTGTGGAAGAGACATGTTTTGTGTGAGTCCAAGCCTCGTGTTGTTATTATTACTTTGGGCAATAAGCTGTACAGGATACCGGAAATAGCACCGCCTACAACCATCTCTTTGGTTACTGCAAAACAATGTAGTAATCTCATTGCCAAAACCAGGAAATTTGTTTTCCTGATGAGATTCCCTCAGGGAAAGAAGAAGACTGCGGNGCCTCGTGTTGTTATTATTACTTTGGGCAATAAGCTGTACAGGATACCGGAAATAGCACCGC
Source organism: Picea mariana (assembly GCA_032191745.1). Classification (NCBI taxonomy): domain Eukaryota; kingdom Viridiplantae; phylum Streptophyta; class Pinopsida; order Pinales; family Pinaceae; genus Picea; species Picea mariana. The sequence continues at coordinate 32,966 of JASDQU010371658.1, forward strand.
CTACAACCATCTCTTTGGTTACTGCAAAACAATGTAGTAAGCTCATTGCCAAAACCAGGAAATTTGTTTTCCTGATGAGATTCCCTCAGGGAAAGAAGAAGACTGCGGCCACGACCTCCAGACAGCGCCCTTCTGCATGATGGCAACAGATGGATAAGGTCATGGAGGAGTACGAGGACATCTTCACCTCCCCCTCAGGGGTGCCTCTACATTATTAGGTCAAGCATCCCATCGATCTGACCCCAGGTGCGTCATTGCCCAATGGACCAATCTATCGATGCTCTGTTCTAGAGAATGACAAAATCAAGAGGCAGATTCAGGAGCTTTTGTAAAAAGGTCACATCCGACCGAGTTCATCACCTTGTGGGAGCCCGATCGTGCTAGTGCAGAAGAAGTATGGGACTTGGAGACTCTACATTGACTATTGGGCACTGAACAAGATCATTGTCCGGAATAGGTACCCGATCCCATGAATTGATAAGCTTCTGGACCAACTCAAGGGGGGCAAAATATTTCAGCAATATCGACTTGAAGTCTGGGTATCACCAGGTACCAATCGAACCCTCTGATGTGTGGAATATTTCCTTCAAATCCAAGGAGGGCCTTTTTGAATGGTTGGTCATGCCTTTTAGGTTGATGAATTCCCCTGCAACCTTCATGAGACTAATGGACGACATCTTGCAACCATTCACCAACTCATTTGTAGTGGTGTAATTGGATGACATTCTAATCTTCAGCTAGACTTGGGAAGAGCACCTCCACCACATCTGACAAGTCCTCCAAACACTGTGGAAACACAAGTTGTGTGCCAATTTTGAGAAGTGCACTTCTGGCATGACCGAGGTTCAGTATCTTGGATACATTATTGATGAGCAAGGGTTGCATGTGGATCTAGCCAAGATCCAAATCATTCGGGATTGGCCAGCCCCAACCACCCTAACAGAGCTCCGCAACTTCTTGGGTCTTGCCAATTTCTACCACAAGTTTGTGTTGGGATTCTCTCATATCACTTGGCCCTTAAGTCAAGTCACCAAGGGAGGATCAAAAGAAAAATTATTTTGGTCTGAATCTCAATAGAAGGTGTTCGACGATTTGAAGCATCGTCTCTGCTCTACACCAGTGCTCACATTACCAGACTTGCAACAACCATTTGAGATCGAGACAGATGCCTCCAACTATGCTATTGGGGCAGTCCTTACTCAACAGGGGCATCCAGTGGCATATCACAGTGAGACACTTTCTGACACAGTCCCAAAGTATCCCACTTATGACAAAGATATGTATTCCATTGTCCAGGCTTGCCGACAATGGAAGCATTACATTTTGGGAAAGGAAATGGTCATCCACACAGACCACCGACCCTTGCAGTTCATACAGACACAAAGGAAGTTGCAGAACAATCGCCATCAGAAGTGGTCCACATACCTGCAACAGTTTCATTTGAACATTAAGTACAAGAAAGGAAGCACCAATAATGTTGCAGACTGCCTCAGCCGACCCCCTATTATGGTGCTAACCATGATGCTCAACTCTTGTGGGAATGAGACTTTTGATTGGTTTCTTCTCTACAAAAGTGATCCARGATTCAGCCACACATAAAATACGCTCTTGGAGGGTAAGCAAGTTCCTAATTTTCACCTCCAGGATGCCCTGCTATGTCACCTAGGACATCTTTGTGTTCCTTCAAGCGAGCATGCCAAGATGATTTGGGAGTCGCACTACAGTCGRGTCATTGGGCATTTCGGGGTTGATAACAATGTGGAAGTACTACAAAAGTATTTCTATTKTCCGAACCTTCGATAGGATGTCGGGAAGTACATCAAGTCCTGCACTTCTTGTGCCATTTCCAAACCGACCATCAAGAAGCAAGGCTATTATACTCCGCTGCCCACCCCTAGTCGACCTTGGGAATCCATCTCCATGGATTACATGCCAGGCCTTCCTTCTACTAAGCATGGCAATGACTATGTTTTTGTGGTCGTCGAAAGATTCTCGAAGATGTCCATTATGATGGCCTACAAGAAGAATATCACAGCAGAAGCCATTGTTAAACTCTTCTTTGAGCGAGTGTGGGTACACTTTGGGATCCCACAGTCTATCATCTCATATCAAGATAGTAGGTTCCTCAGTACATTTTTTTCCAGCCTCTAGTCGATGTTGGACACCAAGCTCACCAAGTCCATAGCTTTCCATCCGCAAACTGATGGCTAGATAGAGGTCGTCAACCAGATGATTGTACACATTATGCACATGTACAAATCAAATCATCCATGCACATGGGATGAGAGCCTCCCCTATGTAAAACATAGCTACAACCGGGCTCTCCATAGCTCAAACAGCCACAGCCCCTTTCAGGTGGGCTTGGGATTCCAGCCACTATGTCCCATTGATGTAGCCATGCCATTTGCGGCTACTCAGGTAGATTCATCCCATGTCCAGTCTGAGGCTAACAAGGAAAACAACTTCATTGAGCGCATTCAGCACATCCGCCAATAGGTTCATGACATCTTGGACAGAGCCAATGCTACGTACAAGCAGTGACATGATCAACATCGGGTGCCACACAACTTCTAGGTGGGCGACAAAGTGTGGCTACATTTGCAAAAGGAGCGCCTCGTTGGACCCTAACGCAAGATTCGCCCGCTCTGATATGGACCATACACCATCACCAAGGTTGTAGGAGACAATGCCTTTGATCTCAGTATTCCACCATTCCTTGGTCTCCACCCAGTGTTCAATGTCGACCGCCTTCAGCCCTACTTTCCACCTCTACTGGACACACCTGACATGGCAGAACAACTCACACCAACAGAGTTAAACCCAGATTGCATGGAACAAGCCACAACTGATCGGATTATGGACACACAGATCAAGAACACCTGCCAGCATAGGATCCAGCTATATCGAGTTGTCAAAGTAGGCCAACTCCTTCACCAAGGAAAGTGGCTCACCAGGGACCAAGTTCAGCATAAGTTTCCTCATCTCATGGAGGAACTCAACGCAATGGGGAACATTACTTCCTAAGGGGGGAGGACTGATCCAGGTGGATATTGGTGGCCACCCACCTATTCCACTTGGACCCACATCATTGTTTCTTTTGGTTTTTTAGTTTCCTTAATTGTAGCACAATTTACTGTTTTTAGCAGTTTTTCGGGTCCTGAACTTCCGGAGCCGTTTTGAGGCCCTAAACGACATTTTTTGGGCATGAATTCTCTGGTGAATATGAGTCCATTTTGGACTCAATATTCGCTGTCAATAGTGTAGTCCTCGGATAGATCTTTCTAACGATCTATCATGTGCGTCAAACAGAGATAGTATGCCAAAGTTACGACCCCGGGAAATTGATGTACCAATTTACCCCAACGGGGCCCATATTCTGGCGTTTCATCTCCTAGGGTTAGGTTTTTGGATGTTTAGGGTTTTCCATTGTTTCTCAATAATATATAGGCCTTCAAGCCTCATTGTAACATAGAGTTCATAGGCCAGTATCCGCCACATCTCTTCTCAAAGATAAGCTATCAACGCCTGAGCTATTTTATTTTCATTATGTATGTAAGCATATTTCAGTCATTTGTTGTTAATGAAATGAAGTTTTACTTCTGCTGCATATCTGCGTTTATGTGTATTTCTATATTTCATTGTGTTCCTGCATAAATATGGATCAACAAGAGACCATATATTGGTCACCCAAGATATCAAAAAATGATCACGGCCACTAGGAAACAATTCTATTGGCCTGGACTTAAAAGGGACATAATCGACTATCTAGCTAAGTGCCTAGAATGCCAGCAAGTTCAGGCAGAACACTTGATAAAATATAGACAAGAAGAACAACATGGCAGAAAAGGCTCACTAGCCAACACTCAATTGTATTCACTCCAATGTTACATATTTATAGTACAATGGGTGATGCCACCTCATAGAGAGATTTGCTCTAGATCCTAAAATCATGCATGATGACTAGGCTAGGAAATCTTAACTAAATCATTAGTCATCACTTGAGGATATATTACTAATATCCTAAATGAATAATAAAAACATAGGTGACAATTTAGACTTAGTGATTGGTAAAGGTAAGCCATAGGCTAACAATCCCCCCCTCAATCACAAGTTTGATAAATAATACCATCAATAAAGCATAAACTGGTATCAATTCCAAGTCTTCATACTAAAACTCTTGTGCTAAGCCTCAATGAAGAACTGCCTAAAAAATTGCCAGTCTGGATGCTGAACATGTTCATTTGAAATGAACTGGAAGAGAGTTGAGATATGGAAGTGAATCGCTGCAATATCTGAACATTCCCTGATTGCTTGACAATTTGATCATTTTGCCAAGTATTTTAGCTAGAAGAATCTGATGCCTTCTGCTAATTGGTCAACATTTAGTATCACCACTCTACTATCAGTGTATCATTGAAAGTGCTCTCTGAATCAGTGGTTTGGGATGACCACTAACCAATTGATACCATGTATTTGATGGTTTTTGGATAACCACTAACCAATCTGGACACTTTTAGGTGTCCAATAGCGTTCCAATGTATCATGTGTATGATTCAATTGCAAGTCATTGAACCATAATCTTTCCAAAGTATGCCATCTCTGGAAAATCTCACTATGTAATCATGTGAACCAGGATGCATGCAAATTGTTTACTTAATGTAAACTCCAATCTGATGAGAGCAAACCAAGAGAAGTGAATCAGCTTCTAGTCTGACACATCCCTGAAAATGCCTGACAACTCAATCAAATGCCAAGCTGCAATGCAGAAGGATCCTCTTGTCCTCTTCTAGGTCGAATGACCATCTATGTGAACCAAATGTTCACATCAATGCTCTCAAAATCTATATGATTCAACTTAAACTTATTGAACCATAATTCTGCCAAAGTCTGTCATCTACAAACCGCAGTTTCCCATTTGGAAAATTTCATGCCCATATGGCATACTTGATGTTTGTTGTTGTTGAAACTTTATGCCTGAAAACCAATTCCATCATCAATTCCCCCCTTTGTCAGCTAAAAGGAGAGACCACAAGTGGTTTCATGAACCATCCTCACTGGAATTTTGAACTCCCCACCTTAAGGTGCATGAGAGTTACATCATTGTACTCCCCCCTTCTAGGTTCAAGAGAGTACCATACTTGTTCCATTTGAGTACAACACAAAGTGGGCATGTAGAAAAAACCACATGTTATCTCATCCCATGAGGGCCATGCTCGAAAGATATGCCATAAGGGGACCACTTATGTGAGGTACAAAAATGTTATGTGATACAAGATTGGTCTTTACTCGAGATTGAATTTTACGGTAAGACTTATATAATCTCTTGGTTGTTGATGACCATTTCCAAGGATCAATCCACTCATATTGAATCTTCAATCTTGCAGGTTTCTTCAGTGTTGAAAATTTGTCTGAAGAATGGTTATGCTTGCCACAATGCTGGCAAGGATGGAGATCAAAACATTGATTCTCCTTGTGACCAACTCGATTACAATGTTTCACTTATCATTCTGATGCTGAACTTGAACAGGTGAAAGTGAATCTTCTTGAAGGAATCCATCACTTTGGAACTTGATTGGTCTTGAATAATCAGGAATATGAAAGGTAACTTCCTTGTCAAATCCAAGTCCTATTCTATTCTTTTTGTAAATGATTTCTTCCCAAGGTCTGATGATGGGCTTGGAAAGAGTATTATGAACATGTTTCTTTGAAATCTATGGAAGCAGATTTACTGCATGTTGATGCATCATTAAAAAGTTTTCTTCATTAAACTCAAAAGAAAACTCTTGAAAAGTAGGTTCAAGAATAGCATCAACTTCGTGTGGAACTGATTCTGAAGTTGTATCATTGTGTTGTTCCTTCACTGAATGTTGATTAAAAACATCATCATCATCATCATCATTATCATCATAGAGAGGGTTGTTCTGAACAAAAACTAGTTTAGAACAATTCATTGGTTGTTGATTTTTGAGATCTATCAACTCATCATTCAATAGTTGGGATAGAGATTGAAGAAGTTTAACTTTAAATTGTGTCACTTGCAAACAAGTTAGCACTGATTGAAGAGTTTATTTGTTCAATGTCACTGTGTTGTCTTCAGTGGTGTTTATTAGAGTGTTCAGTAACTCTAATAATTCGAGACTTTGAGCCATTTTCAAAACACTAAAAGAGGTCTCCTTGTGCAGGTAGATCCTTATTACAATTTGACTCGACAGAAGAAGGTTTATTTGAAACTCGCTCACTTGAATCGCTCACTTGAAATTCACACTCTCTTGATATTCACGCTCACTTGAACTTACTTTGCTTGAACCACTCGCTTGAACTTCATGTTCGCTTGATTTTGTTTCACGCTCGCTTGAACTCTTCTTTCTTTCTTGCTTCCAGGAAGTTGAGGATGTCGGTTAGCACCGAAAATGCATCCCAGAGTATTACAATAATTTGAGTTTCAAGTGCTCATCCTTGTCAATTACGACTCAAAATGACTCTAGGGTGTCAGGCTCAGCCGAAAATGCACCTTATGACAAATTCAATTCAACTCAACTTGATTTTAAAAAGACAGGTAAACTTACAAAAGGACAATTTGCAAGTTACAATAAATCTTGATTCTGAAGTTGAATTACTCTTGAATGTGTTGTCGATGCTTTTGAGTCTAGTTCTTCTTTGCTTACGAGCTTGAATTGTTCATTTCTTTAGTATTCTTTGTTGATTCTTGATTTTCATTACTTTTGCTTGAATGCATGTTCATGAGTAACATTGTGTTTGGGCTTATGTGTGTTGCAAAAATTGTGAGTTTGTTTATGTCAAAACTAGATAGTAAACTTACTCGTAAGACAAACACGAAAATTTCACCACAACACACTACTCAAGGTGTACCTAAGATCCCCTTATTCAATTTTGGGTAGATCTAGGACACTTCAACACTAGAAAAAATGAACTTTTACTATGCTTAATACAATGAGCTCTTACACCTAAGAGCAATTTAGTTTTCAAATACAACCTTTGTTACAAATCTCAAAAAGAACATAAATATGTTCTTCCTTATGGATATACCTTCTTATGACATCTCCCTAATACAATTAGCTCTTAATCTCCCTCACTCTTATCAAAGATTTAACCCCCTTTTTACATAATAAAAAATTTTGCAATTTACTCTAGTTGTCAATGTCAGTGCTCTACCAACATTAGGTGCCCATACACTTCCATGCTTGAATATTTCACAATACCTCATGTTGCATTCACCATATGCAAACCATGCTTACCCAAATATATATAATATAATTCATGAGCACTCATTCTCTCCTTCCACTAATCATCTCTCATGAACTAAGCATTAACATTCAAACTCCCTTCTTTCTCATGAGAGACTTCCATATAAATAATTCTTTAACAAAAGCACTCAAAACAAATTCCAACACAAAAATGGATCTATGCCCTTCTTCCAAAGTAATCTTCCACTTGATGCCTATTTTTCTCCAAACACTTCATACTAAAGCAACCATCTTCAAAGTTCTTTTATTCCAGACATTGAAGAGTTTCCGTGAGATGATTTTAGAGATTGTTGATAATGGGATCTTGATCGACGGTTTTTCCTCCAGAATTGTGGAATAAGTTGTGTTGTCTTTAACTGTGAATKTGTGTTGAATGGACAGTTGGACAGAATCTCTATTGTACACCGCAGGGATGCCTCCAACTYGATGGCCACGAATCCATTTACACTCAAACCAGCAAATAATTACAGAAGCCGCTGAACATTGTTGAAGGGAAGATGCAGTACCTGTTTGATGCTTTTGCAGGTATCGAGACARTTTACTGTGGTCATTGCCATCCCGATATTGTAGAATCCATCAGGACTCAAAATGAAATACGACAGCATGCTACAACAATATACCTTCATCATGCAATAGGAGATTTTGCAGAGGCACTAGCTTCCAAAATACCATGGTGGGAGTGCTGACACAATGAGATTGACAACTCCAGGATTTGACCACACCCTGGTAAATATGTTGTCAATAATGAAATCGGGGTACCATTCCACATCAAATTTTGAAGGTTGCTCAACGCAGAGAAATGCAGATCTAAGTCAATACAACACCACAAGTTTGATTTCCCTAAACCTGAAAGACTTCCACTCTGATTTCACTGAATTGTTCATCATGCAAAAATGAGGGCAATCTGTCTTTGCATTATCTGTCCATGAGCTATTGTTGTGCTTGCTGACATCATTTTGGTGACACAAATTTTGGATCTGGCAGTGTTTTGCGTTGAGCAAATCATGGAGCATATCTTTGAAATCAGAATGCAGTTGAGGAAATCACGGTTGGAAAGCTTCACTGAGTGTTGTTGGAAATCGTGGAGAAAATCACGTTCTAGACTGAAAAAATGGTGCGATCTGGTGCGATTCCAGAGATTGATGTGATCTGGTGAAATTCCAATTTCAGCTGACTGGAAAATTGCTTGACAACATCGCAAAACACAACCAAAGCAGTTATGAACCTTCGGGCTTTCAACTTTGACTTTTTGTCGATGAAGAAGATCAATCTATCTTGGTTACAACCTGGGGTTTTCATGCTAATTTTTCTTTGAGAACAGAACCTACGCATAACAGAACCTCCAACTCCACCAATATAAAAAATGCAGGCCAAACCCTACATCCATCTGACCAGAGATCGTGTAACTGCCAGATCCAGATATGAAGTGTTCTTAAAATTTGCAGAGAGGGCGCAAGCATGCTATTCTTGGCTACTGAAATGTCCACTATTGATTACTTGACCAAATCAGCGGAAAAGGAAGCCCGAGGTCATAACTCGACCAGTTCATCATAGATCAAGGGCAAGTTAAAAAACTTAGATCGATATGAGATGTCGATCACCTTGTATGTATTTGGTTGGGTCAATAGTTTTCTTACAGATCATACAATCCATTCTATATTAGAAATTGATTAGGTTGCAAGGCTCTTGTCTAAATTGCAATGAAGCGTTTATGCAAACACATTTGCATCTTAAATTAAAAATTGAAAGAGTGATGATCTTACTATTGCACCTCCAAACGGATGTATAGATCTCAAACAAATTCACCTTTGGCAGATCCGCATGTAGTTGTTGCAGTGAAACCGTGTTCTTCAAAAATCGCCATGTATTTTTCTTTCCTTCTTTCACTCCATGCTCCAGCTAAGAACTATAAATATCTGACCGCTCTTCCCATATCAACCTCTCTTCACCAACACCATATAATCATGAGGTTGAGAGTTCGAGCCTCTCTCACCCCACCATTTCTTCACCATGGCTCTGATACCAATTGATAAAATATAGACAAGAAGAACAACATGGTGGAAAAGGCTCACTAGCCAACACTCAATTGTATTCACTCCAATGTTACATATTTATAGTACAATGGGTGATGCCACCTCATAGAGAGATTTGCTCTAGATCCTAAAATCATGCATGATGACTAGGCTAGGCAATCTTAACTAAATCATTAGTCATCACTTGAGGATATATTACTAATATCTTAAATGAATAATACAAATATAGGTGACAATTTAGACTTAGTGATTGGTAAAGGTAAGCCATAGGCTAACAACACTAGCACCCAGCAGGGTTTTTACAGCCTCTGCCAATTCCAGAATGGAAATGGGAAACCATTTCCATGGATTTCATGACCGGATTACCAAGATCGACTAATCAGAATGATCTCATCATGGTAGTGGTGGAAAAATTGAGCAAGTCTACTCACTTCATTCCTGTCAAGTCGAATTGCAAGGCGATAGATATTGCCAACATCTTCATGAAGTAGATATTCAGACTGCATGGCATGCCTAGGGATATTGTATCCGACAGAGACACAAAATTCACTTCAAGATTTTGGAAATCCTTGATGGCTGGTCTTGAGACTAAATTGTTGTTTAAAAAAACCTATCATCCCCAAACTGATGGACAGAAAGAAAGAGTAAACCAAATATTAGAAGACATGTTAAGGATGCATTTAATGCATCAGCCTAAGAAGTGGGAAGACTACCTGTCATTGGTATAATTTTCCTACAACAATGGTTATCAACAGTCACTAAAGATGAGTCCTTTTGAAGCCCTCTATGGTATACAGTGTAGAATTCCCATCAGCTGGAGTAATCCAGTGGATAGAATTACAATTGGACCTAACAGGCTGAAAGAAATGGAGCAACAAGTGATTCAGATAAGACAAAATCTAAAAATTGCTTAGGATGGACAGAAGAGCTACGTCGAGAAAAAGAGAACCCCTAGAGAGTTCAAGACAAGAGACCATGTCTATCTTGAAGTTAGACCCAGGAAGAGTTCCTTGAGAATGGGAGCTTATGCCAAGCTGGCACTTCGGTATTGTAGACCCTTTGAAGTCTTAGATAGAGTGGGACCTGTAGCCTATAGGCTATCACTCCCTCCCACAGTAAAGGCACATAATGTTTTCCATGTTTCATTATTGAAGAAATATGTACATGATTCTAATCATATAATTGACTGGTTTGTGATCCAGGTGGAGCCGGAGGGAGAATTCATGCCAGAACCACAATGCATACTAGACAGGAAGGAAACCTTTCTCAGGAACCGAACCATTGCATAGGTCAAGGTGCAATGGAAACACTTTGGCCCAAATGAGGCTATGTGGGAAATGGACGATACCATGAGACAAACATATACGATTTTGTTTACTTCTATATATACATAGCATGTTGACAAATAGAACATCGAGGACGATGTTCCTTTAAGGGGGAGGGTATTGTAACACCATGTTTCCCCTAGCTTGTAAATATAACTATATTGGCCAAGAAACTATGGCAAACTCAAAGGTGTGAATGTTTGATTTAATGGACCTTTGTATAAAAGGTCGATGAATGTAAATTAAGTTATTTTAATAGAAAATGGATACGTGTTGCATGAATTCTACAAAGGGGATGTGCTAAGAGAGACCATGAATTCTATGAAAGAGATGGTGGAGGGGACTAGGAATGGTTGTGTTAACCTCCACCGAACCAGTAATTTGTTGGATTTAAATTACTCAGGATTAGAACAACCTTATGACCCAGGAATGAATTACAGTCAGGTTGGTAGGTGGAAAGACCTCCTCGAGAGTTAATGAGGGGATGGGGCAGATCGCCTGTCTATAAGGCTTCCATACCTGACCACTGACTAGGAATTCGGCCCACATGCCATCTTTTTGAGAAAGGCAAGAAAGGAAAGCATGGGGTTCAGAGAGAGGAGGACCTATGAAGAGTTCAGAGACGAGAGACTGAGCTCTTGGGTTCAAGGAAGAACTATGAAAAGAGTGTGTTCTGGTCGCGGGAAATAGAGACTGATTCAGGAGAAGGAGAGTAACCTTCATCCCTATCTATTTATGTGTCGGAATAAGAGATTGAATCAAAATTCATCGTGGTCTAGCTTGGGGTGGCTAGTGTTAAATCCGTTAGGAGTGATCGAGCCTATGGTTAGGTGGAAATAGGCACCCCTTCTAGCAGTCGCTTCACATTATCTGGCTCTGATAAGTGTTTCCATACTTTATATGTTGAATTAAGAATTAATGGTTGCATGCATGTACTTACATATATGTAAATGGTTTCTGCATTGAAAAGGTTAAATTATGTATATACGTTGGATTATCCAAGGACTTATGCTTCTTCTTTTCCCGTATGCTCCAGTTTAACCCTCGAAGGTGTTTTCCCCAGAGAGATACCTCACATCTCCAGAATCAGAGCAAGCCTCTTGGTGCTGCAACCATCTCGGTAACCTCACTGGTTTACATCACCATGTTTCATAATTTAAGGTTCTACAAATTTGGAAGGAATTTCCCTCAAACCAATAGCATGAGAGACCTTGAACTTGCACCCACAACCTTAGATAAAACTCGGCTAAGAGTAGAGCTCATAGCCCGATATTCATTTGAAGTTCCATGTGACCTGAGTCTAGGAAATCAATGTTAAGCCTGAAAGGTGCTAGTTCATAATGGTTTTGGAGTTTCGGAAGTTCGATACCTGGAATGTCAAACTTCAGGATAGTCAAAATTTCCTAAACTCCCTGAATCACAAGAGCCATAGATGAATCAAGAACCTGACAATAGGAGATGAATGTGAACCGTTCATCGGGAGGGAAACCTACCTCAGTCGTCATATCGACTCAAAGACCCACTGGAGTTAACGAATCAAACACCAGCTGCTCGATTAGATCAATGGTTAGGAATCATTGCGGAGCGCAAAGGTGAAATTAGTGGACATGTTAGTTCATGGCCCATAATAAACCAACATCGTTGATCTCGTTGTGTATGGAAGATCAACGACCACGATTAGACAGAGTTGAACGAGCACTTCCCAGATTTCGGAGATTGGGCCCCAGAATCATCGTGAATCATCGATCTGTGAACAAAGATTAATGGTGGGGAAATCATTGCGGAGTGCGAAGGTGAAATTAGCGAACATGATTGTTCACACCCTGCAATCAACCAATGTCGTTGATCTCATTGGGGATGGAATATCAACGAACATGATTAGACAGAGTCGGACGAGCACTTCCCATATTTTGGAGATTGGGCCCTACAATCGTCGTGAACCATCGATCTGTGAACGAAGATCGGTGGTGGGGAATCATTGCGGAGCGAGAAGGTAAAATTAGTAGATGTGCTATTTCACAGACCGCAAATCACCAACATATGATCTTGTCGAGATGGAGGATTAATGACCACAACAAGATCGAGTTGGGAGAGTACCTTTCACATTGTGGAGATTGAGATATTTGATAAAGAGTGAGCACGTTGGGGCCCCGCAATCACTGTGAACTGTCGATCACGAAGGGACACATGTAACTTGATCTATAACTTTGGGTACAGAGTACTTCATAGGAAAAAGGCATTAGAATGTTTGAAACTCCTGAACACCGAAGTCCCAAAGTGGATCACAACCATCGATCACAAAGGGATGTGTGGCGCTCGATCTATAACTTCAGGTACGGAGTACTTTAGAGGAAAAATGCATTAGAAGGTTCGAAACTCCCGAACGTTGAAGCCCCAAAGTGGATCACAATCGTCAATCATGAAGGGATGTGTGGCACTCGATCTGTAACTCTGGGTACAGAGTACGTCAGAGGAAAAAGGGGTTAGAAGGTTTGAAACTCTCAAATGTCGAAGTTCTGAAGTGGATCACAACTGTCGAACGTGAAGGGATGTGTGGCGCTCGATCTGTAACTCTGGGTATGGAGTACTTCTTTGGGAAAAAGGCATTAGAAGGTTTGAAATTCTTGAATGTCGAAGTCCCAAAGTGGATCACAACCATTGATCATGAAGGGATGTGTGGTGCTCGATCTGTAACTTAAGGTAGAGAGTACTTCGAAGGAAAAAGGCATTAGAAGGTTTGAAACTCCCAAACGTCGAAGTCCCAAAGTGGATCACAATCGTCGATCATGAAGGGACGTGTGGTGCTCGATCTGTAACTTCGTGTATGGAGTACTTTGGAGCATTTGAAACTCCCAAAGACCTAATTTTTGAAGTGAATCAAGGTCGTTGAAATCCATGACAACATGTGACGGCGGATCATGAACTTCAGAGACTTTCCACTCCGGAGGATTCACACGGGAGTTGTCTTGCCGTCTGGCCATAGCCTATGGTCATATGTAAGTATAGAAGGATGGAAGAACCCAAAGAAATTGGGAGAGGATATATGTTTGCTTTGTGCTCAGTTTGGAGCATGGAAACCGTGGTTGGAAAGCTCTGGAAGAGCATATTAGAATAGAGACCCCGAATGAGGGTATGTTACAGTGATGTTTCTCCACAACCTACAAGCATCGCCTTTATGGAGTCACCCCAACATCATAAACCTTTTTATTCTTCCAATGAGCATCCATAGCCCCGACGGAGATATCTACATGTCCCCAAGCTTAGTTGAATTTTGTTTCCTAATCCTTTACCAATTATATATCATCTTAGAAACCAATTCATGGGGTAAATCGTGACTCTTTACAAGAAAGTGGGGATGATTCCTATTGATTAACTATGCATGAGTGAAAATAATATACCCTTCAAGTATTTAACCCCAAATTTCTAACTTGTCACCTTTCACATGGTCAGATGATTTTAAAGTGAGTAGATGGAACCCTTTAGCCAATTGATTCATAACTAGTAAATTGAGTTTTGGTGTCCTCAAGGAGTAAGTCACTTTGAATGTTAGAGGTCTACCATTTCTCTAAAAAAATTTGAAAACCCTTACAATCCATACATTTTTCCCCTCGATTATAGCATATTTTTCCACCTTTGTAGTTGAGATGCATGTCATTGGTCTTTACCCCTTCATATCCCCCTTTTTAATAATAGGCTCCCTAAAAAATTTACAAAAATGCCTTCCCAGCAATCCACTCACTCCCAAAGGTTCAAGTACTTGCCCCTTTCCCTTAGGGAAGGTACGAGTGCATCTCAATGTACCAAAAAAATATAGAAAACACAAAAATTACACGCCCTTAAGCAAGCTTTATAGGAAAACTAGCTCAATAACTGCCTAAAACCTGTAGAAAAATAGTCTCAACCATATTGGAATGGTATAAAAAGAGACCTAAGAGTGGAAGGAGGGTACATGCACTATTATTATGTCAAGGTAATCATCTAGCCCCTAGTAGTGAAGCCATTATCCCTAAGGTTTTTATGACCTGCATTTCCCGAGAAACCCCCATTTCTTGAAGTTCATCTCTCATTTGCATAAACAAGGCCTAAGATCCCTTGATCTTCATCATATTCGTGAGGAGAAGAACACTACAGGTGTTGTCATAAGTGGCCTAAGATTGGAAGAATCCAAACAACAATTACAATCGATGCTGACAGCAGAATCAAGTATACTTTTATGTATTATTGTTCTAAATAATAAAATGAAGATCTATCTTCTTTCCCTCCCCCAAATACTGAGTTGTTTATGTTGGATTAAGAATCAAGTATACTTTTATGTATTATTATTCTAAATAATAAAATGAATATATCTCTTATTTCCCTCCCCTAAATATTGAGTTGTTTATGTTGGATTCAAACTCCTTTCAATGTTTAGCAAAGGAATTACTTTGCCTAATTAAAGTTGTTAAGTTAGTTATTTTGTATTTGCCTTCATTTCTGCCAAACAGTCTTGAGGAAGGTTTCTTGTTGTTGGTACGGAGGCAGACCCAGGGTTCATCTCCAAGAGCGCACCAACAAGCCCTAGCTACTGGCCCTTTCGACAACACCTGTGAGGCAGATGTAGTCTCACTCGAAGCAGCTATGTGGGGGTTGCAGGATAGAGATGTCTACAACAAAAAGGAATGTAAAGTGGGTTCAAAGTGATTGACACACAACAATCTAGTATTCTTTATCTTCCTAGGATCTATTGCACAAGATATATCTATCAGATCTAACACAGTAATGCAATAGCAGTATACCAATAACAAAGAACAGAACACCAATCACACATACAACAAAAGATATACGTGGTTCACCCTCTCTCTAGGTCTATGTC
>JASDQU010371658.1:80335-99670 GCA_032191745.1 Picea mariana
AGGGATTTCACCATAAGGGGACCACTTTGGAGTTCATCCATATTTACTTCTTATCAACCATGAAAAAACAATAATGAGTCATATTTACATCAAACAATATTGGGTCCATTACCCAAACCTTTGTGCTACGAGGCTTTCTTCAAGGGTTGACATCAATGACAACCAACCTTAATCAGCACTTTGTGCTTTGATAAAGGTAAGAATAGTGAAAAGTTCTAGATCTAGAAGCTTTGTGCTCTATAGAAGTAATATTAGTGGAAATTTTTGTTTCTAAAGTATGGATCTAGGCATGTTTTGTCCTAGCCTGGAAACTAGGGCACTGACAGACGAAAGAAGATTTGATATGAGTAGATCTAATAAGAATAGTGAAAGATATGTTATACCTGTGCATAGAAAGAATGTTTGGACTAATGAATGGATGCAGGACCCTAGAAAGAATTTGTTGCAGGTTAGCTACTATGATCCTAGCGCGCAGTACAGGAGAGGCTGGGGAGAATTTAAAAGAAATACAGGATTAACCCTTTGCTACAGTTGCAGAAAACCAACACATATTGCTAAGGAATGCCCTGGAAGAAGACCTAGTTGCCTCTGTTGCAAAGCTATGGACCATTAAGTATTGGATTTCCCTAGAATGATTGCTAAGGTTGAAAGAATGAATATGAACCAAGAAAACCCTAAGGAAAATCCAGAAACTAAGATTATGACATAACCCCAGAAAGAATCAAAAAAATTATTGCTACAGATTGAAGGAACCCTGAATGACCACCGACATATCATCTTATTAGATATCTTCAAAGAAAAATAGTGCATTGAAACAAGAATAGGATACTTCGACATTGACTGTGTTCTGGATGAAGAAACACAGGTGAATATTATGACAGAAAGAACTTGGGAAACTTTAGGGGAGCCTGTAATGATTCCTTCATTGGGAGGAATAGGACTATTTAGAGGAAAGTTGATAATATGTGGAAATCTTACCCAAATATCTATGAGTGCCAATGGAACTTCGACAGAGGAAGAATTTGAAGTTGTTAAATTTATTGAGGACAACGCTCCATTTTCTATGTTTCTCAGAAAACCATGGATTGAAAGAGATCAGGCCAAAAGGAAAGAAAAAGAAGTCTCAGAGCAGAAGAAGCAAGAGTTAAAAGATTTCATGACTAGGAATATCATGCACTTGATTAAAGAAAAGGAGAACAAATCGAAGCCATTTGAAACCAGAGAATTGGATGTTGAAGTTGCAAGAATACTAGAGTACTCCTAGAATATTGCAGTACCTATTCCAGATACAGATAAAGTATTACCCCTGATTTCTAAGAAAGAATCTCAACAGCACGAAGTTACTATGCCAAAACAAGATAAGAATCAGAATGGAAAAAGGAATACCGAGATAAAACTCACCGAGAAAAAGGATAGAAAGATAAGTAAGAAGAGAGCCAAGATTGAAAAGTTACAGAAGGTTCCAAGGAAAACTTTGCAGAAAGAAAATTTGAAAAAATGGAACTTTGTTGGGATATCAAAACAGCATCACATGGCACTTAGCCATGGTGAAGCAATATAATTGTTGGGAATAGTATATATGTTAGACTGACACCCCGAACGGGAAGAAAGGCATTAATGGTCAGACAGCTCGCCACCAGACCGTTGGGACCGTGCCTTAACAGACATAACTGAGTTAATGAAGGTTTCTTACTCGTTGCAAGAGATCTATTACCAAGTATCTATTTATCCCATCACGCCACGCACCGAGAACACTTTTTGCTAACCATGAATTTGAGCCCACAGATTAGTTTATTTTCACACAGTGATCATTGTGCTTTTTCCATCTATCCCATTACATTAAGAGATTACTCTTCGAACCTGAGATTTTCAACCCCAAGCGTGTATGTCGAACGAGTTCAACACTGCAGAGAAAATTGTCGAGGAAGTTCTCATTGACCTCATGACTGAAAGAGTAATGTCGATGTCTGAAGGTATACAAGCATAATCGACGAGAGGATTGGAAGCCTCTCCTTTAACTGCTCGCGGATCGGGGCCATCCTGACCAACAATAGAGAAGAGAACCAAGCATAGAGATGACCTAGCCAATGCGAAGTTGATTCCATCTATATTACCCAACTATGTCCCACCTCTAGACGGCGCGGTAAGTCGTGATAGTGTGCCAAGAGACTTCAAGTACACCATCGTTACTGTGTACCTCCCGAAGGGGATACATGCAGTAAGAGTACAACAGGACAAGATCGCAGCATTGAAGTTCAGTGACTTCAACCTCGGAGATCGCAAGAACCACAGCATGTTATCCCCGTACAAATACCTGACCAAGATGAAGGGAAATAACTCAAATATAGTCCCCCAGCCATGGACGATGAACCTCACATAATCCACCTTGTTAAATGTCATGAAAATCCCCCACTTTGGAAGGCATCAGGAATTCAATGCCTGTGTCAAGCTACTACTATTGTGTTACCATGGCAGTTATTTATGGCTAGACTGTCATATTACAGTTGATCCAACATTGATCCATAGGATCACAGGGTTGAGTATGCAAGGACCTGACCCACAGGAGTTCTACCCAAGAATAGCCTCAGATCGCACACTAGAACAGAATATTAAGGACATATATGGTGATGTCGAGAAGGGGATGTGAGGCTACAAGTTAGCCTCCATCCAAAATGGCACAGTGCGCCTAGCATGTCAGTTGATAGCTAGAAATATGGTACACAAGAACTGACCCACACAGGTCATGGGCTTTGTCATCGACCTCGCAGGGAAGTGTGTAGAGTGATGTAGGAGCATCATTGGCAAACGTGCAGAGGCAGGACCACTCAACACGTGTGAGTTCTTCCAGAAAATTCAATGTTGACAGTTGAAGCTGATTTTGAAATCCACCTTCACTCAGCACCAGAATTCACCTTTGGAGGCACGCGTGAACCGATGCCGAAATCTCCTAAGTCGAAATCGAGTAAAAGCTCAGGAGGAAGAACATCGTTGAGAGTTGGATCGCGGTCGAAATCCCCGCAGGCCATCTGATTGAAAGAAGGAGAACAATATTTAACCCTACATAGATCCAGGAGGAGAGTTCGGGAATCCGAACGAACGGTGGAGAATCCTCGAGGAGGAACCCCGAAACCCCGCAGGTTGTTGGATCAGGTAGAGCTGTGAGGAGTTTAGCGGTGAGAGTTTCTCGACGTTCATTTTGAGACTTCGGGTACCGAGAGGTGGAAGGATAGAGACTCTTGTCCTTCAGAACCCCGAATCATGAAATTGAGAAGTCGTGATTCGATCAGAGCTGTCAATCACAGGACGATATGGACCGTTGGTCCATTTCGGGACTTCGGGTACCGGGAGTTGGAAAGACAAAGGCTCTTGTCCCTCAGAACCTTGAATCGCGAAATAGAAAAATCACAATTCGACGTGAGTCATCGATCACATGGATTATTGTGAGTTGTTGATTAAATGCCAAGGCATTTCGTCGTTTCGACATCTGGGCATTTCGGCTTTTCAGCGACCGGAGACTCCAAGGAGAAGGGATACCCTTTGTACCCTGATTTCATGAAACACAAAATCCCAAAATTAATAGGTGTCGGGCATTTTGGATTTTCGATGACCAGAGACTCCAAGGAGCAAGGATACTCTTTGTATCCTAATTTTGTGAAATGCAAAATCCCGAAATCGAGAGGTGTCGGGCATTTCGGCTTTTTGGCGACCGGAGGTTCTAAGGAGAAAGGACATCCCGCACATCCTGATTTCGTGAAACACAAAATACCGAAAGAATAGGCGCAAGGTATTTCATATTTTTGACGACCAAAGACCCTAAGGTGCAAGGATATCCCTTGCATCCATATTTCGTGAAACGCAAAATCCCGAAGGAGCGAGCACCGGACCATTTCGGCATTTCAGCTACCGAAGGTTCGAGAGACCAAAAGATGGGACACTTGACTCGGGAAGTCCCAGTCCCTGATAAGTGACTTTTTGGCTTGGCACGTGGTCACAGCCCTTGGTCGCGCACTGTGGGAGCACACGCTTGGTGCCTGAAAAATCCAACTGAGCATTCATAAGGGACCTATGTAATTGTTCGAAGGGTTCCAATTTGGAACCAGAAGAGCCATTTCGGCTCCAGAATTAGAAGATCCTAACCAGGAGGTCGCACAGCCCTTAGGAGGGATAGGGGGTCTGCATCAGGTGGTATCAGATCACATTTTTTGTCTGTGGATTTCAGGCGAAGGAGAAAAAAAAAGGAGACAGAAAACTCAAAGTTGTACTCTGTGTGTGACAAACAGTCAACACAATGCCGCCAAGAAGACGAGATCCGCCTTTAGCCAATCGTGTTGTAGAAAGGGAGATGCAAGATTTTTTCACCTGAATGGAAGCAATGGAAGTAGCACAGAGAAGGGCACCTAACGTTGGGGATGTCAGTGATGCGGAAAGTGAAGAGGTTGAGGTTGAAGAAGCTGCAGAAGAGGATGCTGCAGAAGAACGTTTGTTGAGAGCAGTTGCTAGATTGGGAGGCAGAGCTAAGATAGAGGACCCCATGTATGAGGAAAATCTAGATGTTGAAGGAATGTTGGATTGGATAAGGTCCATGGACAAACACTTCGACTATGAAGATGCCGATGAGGAAAAGAAGGTGAAGCAGGCAGTCTCCAGGCTAAAAGGGCATGCAGCACTGTGGTGGGACGAACTGCGGGCTGAGAGGAGAAGTAAAGGAAAACAGAGGATAAAGAGTTGGGACAGGATGGTAGCCAAACTGAAGGCTAAGTTCATACCCAAAGACTACCATATCAATCTATTTAGGAAGCTACAGAACTTGAGACAAAAAGGGATGACAGTCAAGGAGTACACCGAGGAGTTCTACCCGCTGAACATCAGAATTGGACAACGGGAGAGAGATGAAGAAAGAGTAGCCAGATATACAAATGGCTTGAGATATGAAATCCAGGACGAACTTAGCATGATGTCAGTGAGGATCGTAGAATATTCTTATCAGTTTGCGCTGAAGGCAGAGGAGAAGCTGGCCAGAAAATAGAACCAGCGAGGA
Organism: Picea mariana; assembly: GCA_032191745.1. NCBI lineage: Eukaryota > Viridiplantae > Streptophyta > Pinopsida > Pinales > Pinaceae > Picea > Picea mariana. The sequence goes on from JASDQU010371658.1 coordinate 85,374, forward strand.
AGAGGTAAAGGATCGATCCCAAGAAAAAGTAAGGGATTTAACCGTGATAGAGCACATCAGTCTAAGGATGAGGCTGAGAAAACACATAATCACTCAGAATGAGGAGGAAGTTCACGAGGAAGACAGAGTGGTGGAAGAAACTCTTCTAGAGGAAGAGGCAGAGGAGGAGTAAGGTGCTATAACTATGGAAAGGTAGGGCACATGTCTTGGGAATGTCCTAAGAAGAATAAAAAAGGAGGAGAAGCCCACATTTGATAAGCACAACAAAGAGATGTTGAGGCAGAAGGAATAGAGTATGGAGCATCCCTGATGTTGAGAAAAGTTCTCTTAAAACCAGAGGCTGAAATTGAAAAGCTAGTGTAGAGAAACAGTCTCTTTTGGATAGCTTGCAAGACTAAGCATAAAGTGTGCAAGGTGATCATTGATAGTGGGAGTACTGACAACCTAGTATCCACAGAGATGGTGGAGAAATTGGAGCTGAAGACAACTTCACATCCAAGGAAATACATAGTCTCATGGTTGCAAAAAGGACAACAGGTAATGATCACTAAACAATGCCTGGTTGAAATTAAAATAGGAGGATATAAAGATGAAATCCTATGTGATGTGATTCCCATGGACGTATGCCACATTTTGTTGGGAAGACCATGGAAGTTTGACAGAAATTTCATTCATGATGGAAGGAAGAATACATATACATTGGAGAAGAATGGTAGGATGCATATGTTACTGCCAATGGAGGAGAAGAGAGTGAAAGAGGAAGCCAGCACAAGCATACTTCTCATGAGCGGGAAGGAACTCTTGAAGGAATCCAAGGAAGAATAGGATATGTAGTTCATTATGGTGAGGAAGCCGAGAGTCATCCTTACGAGTACATCAGTGGATGATTTACCTGAAGAATTTCAAGCGTTGATGGATAATTTTGTTGATATAGTGGTGGATGAGCCGCCAAACTCATTGCCACCCATCAGGAGTATCAGTCATCATATCGACTTGATACCAGGAGAAAGCCTGCCAAACAAGGCAGTGTACAGATTAACACCTTGAGAAAATGAGGAGGTGAGGAACCAAGTCCAAGAGTTGTTGGATAAGGGTTTGGTCAGAGAAAGTTTGATCCCATGCATAGTACCAACTGTGTTGAGCCCAAAGAAAGATGGAGGATGGAGAATGTGCATAGACTCGAGAGCCATCAACAAGATCACCATCAGGTACAGATTTCCTTTACCAAGAATGGATGATCTAATGGATTGCTTAAGTGGAGCAAATTTCTTTTCTAAGATAGATTTGAAAAGTGGATATCACCATATCAGGATGAGAGAAGGTGATGAATGGAAAATAGCCTTTAAGACGAATGAAGGCATGTATGAGTGGCTGGTTATGCCATTTGTCTTAACAAATCCCCTGAGCACTTTTATGAGGCTGATGAACGAAATTCTAAAAGATTGCATTGGTAAGTTTGTGGTTGTATATCTAGACGATATACTGATTTTTAGCAAGACTAAGGAGGAGCATTTGAGGCACCTAATGCTAGTGATGAGGAGGCTACAGCAGGAGAAGTTGTTGATCAATCTGAAGAAGTCCTCTTTTATGAAGATAGAGCTCATTTACTTGGGTTTTTTGATATCTTCGAATGAATTGAAGATGGATCCAGAGAAGGTGAAAGCAATCAGAGAATGGCCGTCACCAAGGAGCATGTTCGAGGTAAGGAGCTTTCATGGTTTAGCAAGTTTCTACAGAAAGTTCATTAGAGACTTCAGTGGAATTTGTGCACCAATGATGGATACAGTGAAGAAGCGGCACAAGTATTTTAAATGGACAGAGGAGGTTGAAAAGAGATTCAATATACTGAAGAAGAAGATAACAGAACAACCAATTCTCGTCTTGCAGAATTTCGAAAAGACATTTCGGGTAAGATGTGACGCAAGTGGAGTTGCAATAGGAGCAATTCTAAGTCAGGACAATTGACCTATTGCCTATTTCAGTGAGAAGTTGAATGAGACTAAGAGGAAATAATCCACATACGACAAAGATTTGTATGCCATAATTCAAGCTTTGAATAAATGGAGGCATTATCTTGTCCCGCAAGAGTTTGTCTTGTACAGCGATAACCAAGCTTTACAATTCATAACCCGACAAGAAAAACTGAATCAGAGGCATGCAAAATGGGTTGAATTTATGCAAAATTGTACTTTTGTCATAAAACATATTGTTGGGAATGCTAACAAGGTTGTTGATGCATTATGCAGGAGATGTTTAATTCTGCAAGAATTCCATGTGGAGACCTTGGGGTTTGAACACCTTAAGGATATGTATTGTGATGATACAGATTTCAAGGAGGCCTACGAAGCATGTACAATCCCTGTACTGAGAGATAGGAGTCAATGGACAGAGTATATGGTTCAGGAAGGATTGTTGTTCAGAGGAAATCAATTGTGCATACCAAGATGCTCAATGAGGGACAATCTTCTGAAGGAGAAGCATAGTGGAGGATTGGCTGGAGATTTCGGCCATGATAAAATGTTTGCACAGTTGAGCAGCTTGTCCTATTGGCCAGGTATGAGAACAGATGTGATAAAGTATGCAAACAGATGTAGAATCTACCAACATGCAAAGGGGAAAAGACAGAACACTGGATTGTATCAACCATTGCCAATACCAGAGAGGCCTTGGGATGCAATAAGCATGGATTTCATGTTGGGATTGCCAAGAACACAAAGGGGATTCAATTCCATATTTGTGGTGGTGGATAGGTTTTCAAAGATGGCACATTTCATCCCATGCTAGAAGACCAGTGATGCAATGCATGTTGCAAATTTGTTTTTCAGAGAAGTTGTGAGACTTCATGGCCTACCTAGGAGCATTGTCTTAAATAGAGACACAAAATTTGTTGGTCACTTTTGGAGGACGTTGTGGAAGAAGATGGGGACAGATTTTTCCTTCAGCTCAGCTTATCACCCTCAGACAGATGGGCAGACTAACGTAGTAAATAGAAGTTTGGGAAACTTATTGAGAAGCCTGGTTACTGAACACCATAACCATTGGGATCATATTCTACCACAAGCAGAAATTGCATACAATGACTCACCAAATAGAAGCACTGGAAGGAGCCCATTCCAAATACTCTATGGAATGCAACCCAGGGGAGTGTCTTAGTTAAGGGATTTGGAACAGGGAGAGATCAGAAGGGCTGGATCAGAGGATTTTGCTGCTAAAATGCAGAGACTCCATAGTCGGATCAAAGAACAATTACAGAGTTCTAACCAGAAATACAAGCACAGAGCTGATCAGCATCGCAGGGAACTTCAATTTGAAGTGGGAGATCAGGTTTTGGCACATCTCAGAAAGGAAAGGTTCCCTAGGGGAACATATAACAAGTTGAATATGAAAAAGATAGGACCCTATAAGATCTTGAGGAAGTTTGATGCAAACGCCTATGAGATCGAGCTGCTAGATGGTGTGGGAATTTCACCCATATTCAATGTTTCAGACCTGTATCCTTACAGGAAAGATGACACAGAAGGGTCAGAATATCAAGGGAAGATTCAGTGGGAGAAACAGATGCCTGTGGCAGAAAATCTGCAGATGGAGAAAATTATTGATCAGAGGATTGGAAAAAAGACCAGGAGGAAGACTTATTTTGAGTATCTGGTCAAATGGAAGGGACACCCAATAGAAGATGCTAGCTGGGAAAATGAAGCTACTATCCAGAAGCAGGGAAAATCAGTAGAGGAGCTCATGGATAGGAGTCCATGAATTTTTGTCAAGGGGAGTATGATGCAGGAGCATCGTTGGCAAATGTGCAGAGGCAGGACCACTCAACATGTGTGAGTTCTTCTAGAAAATTCAACGTTGACAGTTGCAGCCGATTTTGAAATCCACCTTCACTCAGCGTCGGAATTCACCTTTGGAGGCACGCATGAACCAATGCCAAATTCTACCCTTTGAAACAAGTTTTTGAAATTGTAAACAGAGCAGAAGCTTCCACTTCAGCTTTGGAATATGACTAGACTAAGATAGCGTAGGATAAGGTTTAGAGTAGGCAAGTAGCCAGGAAAAAAACCCTAGAATCATCTTTGAGTTATGTAGAAGTTTACACACCCAGTTAGAGAGGGTTGGAATACAAAGAAAATTAGTTGTAAGAGAGAACTACAAGTTAGAAAGAGGAAATGTTTTGAGCTACTGTAATTTTGAATGTAATCTATAGCCATTGGGCACTTGTGAATAGAATAGAATGGAAAATTGATCCAAATGTGTTGTGCTTGGACTGTGTGTATCTTCATGTTATTTTCAGTTTTATAAACAAGTGAATGGAACTGTGAGATTTTGGCAGTTTCAATTGTTTCTCTTCATTTGGAGCTCTACAAGGTGTGCATCGAGCCAAGGAGGAACACTGTGGAATTTTTTTCTCTTCACTAGGAACTTTGTAAGGTGTGCATCGAGCCAGAAAGAAAACGCCGTGAATCTGAGCTATCGAACTCCCTCAGACGCAAGGAGTGCATGGGAATCGGAGTCTGAACCAGACAAAGCTCAGGAGGAATAACAATTTGGAAAGTGTTATCGAGATATAGGAACCCATTCCCTGGAAGGAACAAAGACCGAGTCTTTACAGATTTAGAAATCTCCTAAGTCGAAATCGAGTAAAATCTCAGGAGGAAGAACGTCGTCGACCGTTGGATCGCAGTGGAAATCTCCGCAGGCCGTCCGATTGAAGGAAGGAGCACAAGATTTAACCCTCCGTAGATCCAGGAGGAGAGTCGGGAATCCAAACGAATGGTGGAGAATCCTTGAGGAGGAACACCGAAACCCCGCAGGTCATCGGATTAGGTAGAGCTGCAAGGAGTTTAGCAGCGAGAGTTTCTCGACGTTCATTTCGGGACTTCGGGTACTGGGAGGTGGAAGGACAGAGACTCTTGTCCTTAAGAACCCCGAATCGCAAAATCGCAAAGTCGCGATTCGATCAAAGTCGTCAATCACAGGATGATCTGGACGGTTGGTCCATTTCGGGACTTCGGGTACCAGGAGTTAGAAAGACAGAGGCTCTTGTCCCTCAAAACCCCAAATTGCGAAATAGCGAAATCGTGATTCAACGTGAGCCATCAATCATAGGGATTATTGTGAGCCATTGATTGAACGCCAAGGCATTTTGGTGTTTCAGCATCTGGGCATTTGGGATTTTCGATGAACGGAGACTCCAAGGAGAAGGGATACCCTTTGTACCTTCATTTCGTGAAACGTGAAATCCTGAAATTAATAGGCACCGGGAATTTTGGATTTTCGGCAACCGGATACTCCAAGGAGCAAGGATACTCTTTGTATCCTAATTTACCGAAATGCAAAATCCCAAAATCGAGAGGTGCCAGGCATTTCATCTTTTTTACGACCAGAGGTTCTAAGGAGCAAGGACATCCCGCGCATCTTGATCTTGCAAAACGTGAAATTTTGAAAGAATAAGCACCGGGTATTTCGTCTTTTCGACGATCGAAGACCCTAAGGTGAAAGGATATCCCTTGCATCCATATTTTGCAAAACATGAAATCCCGAAGGAGCGAGCACCGGGCCATTTCTGCATTTCAGCTACCAGAGGTTCGAGAGACCAAAAGACAGGACACTTGACTCAGGAAGTCTCGGTCCCTGATAAGTGACTTTTTGGCTTGGCACTTGGTCACAGCCCTTGGTCGCGCATTGTGGGAGCACACGCTTGGCGCCCGAAAAAACCAACTGAGCATTCGTAAGGGACCTGTGTAATTGTCTGAAGGGTTCCAGTTCGGAACCAGAAGAGCCATTTTGGCTCCAGAATCAGAAGATCTAGACCAAGAGGTCCTGCAGCCCTTAGGAGGGATAAGGGGTCTGCATCAAGAAGGCTTACAATGAACTAGGTGAAGTACCTAGTCAATCAGCTCGAACTAGACTATCGTCAAGCACAGGATCAAGGCTACAAGTTTCACTTTAGTTGGCTCATGATCCTCATCACCTTTGTTGCATGGGAGATGCTGGAAGGTGCGACCTTCCCGAACATCGAACTATTTGAGCCGCTTGCCATGAAGTTCGCCACACTTTGGTATTCGAGTGATATGAACAAACAGTGGAAGTGGAACGTTGTTTTTCATACGTACTACCTTCAGCTGAAGAGATCCATAGAAGAAAAGCCTCGCATGACTCTGAACACCTTACAGATATTTTGACACCTAATGAAGTTCAGTGCAGATCGGCATTTCATTTACATAACAACGCGATCCAATGAACATAAGGAACAGCTCCAGTCGTACTACAAACTTACGGAAGAGGACCTAGAGGAGATCACTAAGGACTGGTCCGTATATCTCCTTATCCCCATTGACCCCGCAGAGATGTCTGATCCTAAACTAGACAGCCTGGAGACCACTCACAAAGAATAGGACACACCTAGAACCAGCAGAAGAAAGAAGACTGAGGAGGTCCAAGATTTAAGCAGTGCCTCAAGGAAGATTGTTTCCATATCACCTGAGCGAGGAGGTGATGGCGATGTAGAAGAGATGAAGGACAAAGAAGCTAAACAAAAGAAAGGCGAAGTAACATGCCTAGAGACGAGACTGGCCCCTTCAAGAAGAGGAAGGTTTCTCCCTCAAAACCTTCTTCTTGGAAGAAATCAAGAGCCACCGTGAGCAATATGAAAAATACACTTACTCCTGATGACTTTGACTTCATCATAGCAGCTCTAAACGACGCTTCACTAGAAATTGCAAAGAAACAAGAAGCTAAGCAGGAGGAAATGTATGATAGAATTGAGGTTGACCTCTAAGAGGTACAGCAGGCTCTTTAATCCAGTCGCGTAGTCTCCACTACGCCCCTACCATCGGGAAAACAAGAGTTGGGAGATGAGCCAACCCAAATCCACCGACTAGCAGATGCAACTAAATCTCGCCTTCGATGAGCACAAGAAGAAACAAAACAAGCCACCCTGGCTTTGAAGCAAGTACAAGGAGTACTTGTAGAATAGTGTCAAGTTGTAGAGCAGGAGAATATTTCTCTCCAGACAAATTTTGATGAGGAGAAAGCGCAAATGCAGCAAGAAAAGGAACAGTTGCTCGTAAGGAAACTCGAGGTAAAAGAAGCAGTCAACAAAGCACTTCGCTCTGTGACAGGCTTAGATCCATAGGCAGAAGATCGGGTTGAGCATCAAGTAGAGCAGCTCATGGAAGCCATCTAGCAGCTACAACAAAAATAGCATATTTAGAGCTCTGCACAGTGCCCAACACTCTGCAAGATGTCAAAGATCAAAGAGAAGCAACTACCCAGAGCGTAGTCGAGAGAATAAAGGCTCTTACCATGGAATGCAAGAAACTCAATGATCGTAGTGCCTAGACTTATGAGCAACTCACTGAGAATCTAGAATTGAAGGAACTGGAGTCACAGCTCCAGGAAGTGAAGTATCCAGTAGAGACAACACAGGCGCAGTTGAAGCCCCTGTCAGTTGTAGAAAGAATGAAGTGATCTCGGGAGCAGCACACTGTCCAGCAACAGGTCCATATTATTTAGAGAAGAGTTATGGAAGTAACTCAGAGGCTCCAACCTGTATAGGACGAGGCTTACCAACTGTTCACATAAATCGAAGGTCGAGGAGCGGAACTGGAGCAAGTTGTCACTGCAGCTGAACAATGCCTTGAAGGACCTGTCAAAGAAGCAGTCATACAAGAGTTCACTGAACAGGAGGTCGTAGCATAGCAACAAGTTGAAGCATCTCGAGCTAAGCTCGAGACTTTTGAAGCATAACTATTCAGATCAGAGTGACTCAGGACGAGTCACAGGTGAGTGTTGGGGGCCTGTTGGCCCTTGACCAAGTTTTGAGGATCCTTGGTCATTTTTGACCATTTTGGGACTTCGACAGGCTGTCCTAGGTGGAGCGCAAGACAAAGCAGAGATCGTGGGATCTCGGACCCTTTTAGGTTCTTTTTTGGATTTGGGATTATGTAATGGGTATGGGAGGGTCGGCCCATGGGTTTACCCATGCCTAGGCCCACTTCTGTAATATATATATAGAAACTAGGCGATGTAGAAGATAGTAGTGATCGATCTATGTGATCAAAGGATTGTAAATGTTATTTGCATACTATGTAATGCTGGTAAGGCTAAGTGCAAGGGACTATAAGAGATCGAGAGGAGGCTTTGTGCTAAACCTAACTCGAGGAAGGAGGATCTAGCGAAGTGCACAGATCTTCTGTCCTATACAGAGTGGGATTTTTGAGGCTCTGTGCATGTAATTGATTAAAAAAAGATAATAGAAGATAAGAAGATTTGGTGGACGTAGCCCCAGGAGGGGGGTGAACCACGTATATGTTGTGTTGCTCTACTTTGTGCAATGTGTTGATGTGTTTATGTGTGACTTGCTATGATATAGATGAATGTTAGATAGAATTGATGTTGCTTTGTGCTTAAGAAGGAGAATGAATGTTAGATATTACCTATGTGAGTATGCTTAGTGCCTGAAGTTGTTAGATTCAATGTGATCCTTTTCCGCTAAGTTCTATTAGATGTGGATTTGGCTTAATACTGTGATGCTCTGTAATTAGGGTTTGGCTGCGCTGTTACTAAGAACTGAATATTGATGAATGTTTACTACTAAGTGCTCTATTAAATTTTAGAATCACAGATCTGTGTCCCAGCTAAGGTTGCAGACATCTGATTCCTGCAACCACCCCTACCTCTACCTCAGGTGAGACTTCATCTGCTTCGCAGGTGATGCCGAAAGGGTCGGTAGTTAGGGTTTTGTTGGTGCGTTGTTGTAGCATTGAACACTGGGTCTGCCCTTGTGCCAACATCATCAATCACTTGATATTTCATTACATTAATATTCATGTGCATCATAAATCATTGAATATAACATCGTGTCATAATATCAATTAATAAATATAATCACCAAGGGTGGAAGGTGTGACGGGGATCCTTCTAGACCTTGGAGGAAAAGAGGAATGTGATTTCACTTTGGGGTTAGGATTTGCTTTGAAAATGAGGCAGACCCTTAGTGGAATTCCAAGGATTGTACCAATCTAAGGTATGAGGAATCACACACATCATTTTTATTGGGGATTCTCCATCACCATCTAACTTCTTATGCTTTATTTTTCCCATTCAATTGGACTAAAAATAATAATCAAGAAAATTCATTCCTTAACACAACATTTTGATACTATATCTTAATATCAAGGCACATCCCATCTCAACTAACTAATAAGGAGCACTCCTAGATGAAGGAACACTAAGTCTAAAATGGGGGGAATCAATCCTCATGTCCCTTACTTGAATCTATTGCAAAATTATATGATGTTGACCATATTGGACAAGTGGAAGTACGTGCATGGAGGTAAATACATAGATTTATTGTTACCCTCCTTTCCTTCCATTCTATTCACATTATTGGTGGAAACAATTAGTATATGGAATAGCTTGAGGTGAGCTCCAAATTCATATGGTAACTTTTGGTATCAATGGCATCCTTCAATCTATGGGCTCTTCTATGCATGCATAGGTTCAAGGGTTTCCTCCTCTTGGCTCATAGGAAGGGCTTGTAGTTGACAGATGGATAGAGTTGTAACTGGGGAAATACTACCATATGGTCACATGTATGGATAATTAAAATAATAGACTTTCTAGTGGTAACATAGAAGAGGATGAGGCATGTAATAGATACTAGGGTGCAAATTCCATGTTTGTGAGTAATGGATAAAGAGGGGCAGGAGTTTATTATCGCATAGGTAGCTAGAAACCAAGCATTGGAGGAAAAATGGAACTCATTGAAAACAAGGGTTGAAGGCATTGAACATTCTCTAAATCTTCYTATTGAGGCATTTTGAAATTAACCTCATTTCTAAAATKCCATATAGCTCAAATAATAACAATTGGTAAAKATCTATAATCACTTACCTCCTTATCCTCATACCAAGTTTTGAAAGTTTTTGATAATGTGTTCCCATCCCATTTAATTGTGTCATTCAACATTGTTATAGAATATTCCCATACCTCCTTCATGAATGACATCCCACAAATAAGTGTTCAATGTTTTCCGCATGTTTTCGACACAACATAGATATGATTGGCCCCTATTTTTCCCTCTTTTGTAAGATGTCCCAAGTACCTTATTAGAGAGGGATAACCATAAGAAGAGTTTTTATTTCATAGAACCTTTGATCTTCAATATGATATGCCACCACCATTCCTTATCTTTCATAACATCCTTGAAAAATAGAGAGGTGTACCCCAACCTCGTCATGGAGGTATTTGTAGATGGATTTTTTAACCATATTAACTCATCCACTAGTATTTTAAACTTAATGGCATTGTTTATAAGGGTATAAGAACAATTAGTCTATTCATGAGCCAATGCCCTTTCCAGTCCTAATTCCTCATCTAAATACTACATTTATCTCCATGGCCTAACTTATACAAGAGCTAAGACATCATGGAATGATTGAATATTCTAGCATTGTAGATATGCCTAAAGGTATTGAGAAAACTTGTAGTTTCCTTTCACTCCTACCCATGGATTTTCTCCCACACACACCTTATTTATAACATACCCCAACCTGACTGAGGAACATTACGAGTGGAAAACACATTTTAAATTAAGATTTCTACTTAATCATCTCTTGTAGCTTACTAACTACAGATCACACACAAATTTAATTGTTTGACCGATACCATCAATCTAAATGCATCTAAAAACATATATTAAAAATGTGAATGCAATTGTTCAAGCAAAACAAGAAACACACAACATTCATATAAAACATTTACATAGCAGAATATCATCATAAAAACAACAGAGAAATTATATTTTAATAATTAACCAATTGATTGCATGCGAACGTTGAACCTCCTAATGATAGGTGTTGTTGTTCATTTATTTCAATAGCAAGTCACCCCTGAGATGAGGCTATGAGTCCACAAGCATATTTGGACTTCTTGGTTGTCCATTCTCCACACGCAGTAGCCCCAAAACCTAGGTTCCACTCTATTCCCCACAACCTACACAACCCAAGGAATGGGATCCCCCTTCAAGCACATATTTTGTCTTTCCTTCCCACTACCCTCCAGGGATCTAGTCCACCTGGTTGACCAAGAATCCTCCCATCTACTTCAGGAGTTCTCAAAACAACCTTCATAAGGCTCTTGAGCCATTTCCTCAACATAAAAATGGTGTACAGTCTTACATCCCAATTTACAGGCACACAAGCCTCTTTCTCACATAAAAAACAACCAAACAACGGTTGAATTCAAGAACAACATGGTTGGTTATCTTCCCAGCACTCAACTCCTCTCTTATTGTCCAAAATATGCATGTAAAACTTGTCCCTAGTATTCTTATGAATTTCACTTCTTCTCCCTTTTTTTCTTGATTCTCACTCTTTCCAAAGATGATTGTACTTCAACACATTCTCCCCAATAACTATGGGATGTGACTCCTCACACCCGCCCTCTTACATGATTTAAATGATTGGCCTTTGGAATACTCAACAACAATTTAGAAGGTTATACACAATGATACTAATTCAAGAATGTGGGTTGTATTAATACCCATGAATATTTCCCCCTTGGGCCCCCTCTCTCTTGTGGAATCATATCCCCCCATCATTTTCATTCCTCTCACTTTCCAACTAGCGATTACTATTTTTATTAATTATTTCAATGCACATAATATACAATTCAGCCTCCGGCCATATTAAAAAAATATAGGCTCTTCGCCCCAACACATTGGCTCACAATCCTAAATCTCAGTTATACAATTACATTATAATTCGTGGGGATTAAAACTAGGGATGTGGCATTCCCCTCCCCCTTAGTTTTGCACTATCCTTAGTGCACAACAACCTACATTTGTACATTCATTTTACAATTCCATATCCCCAACCATTAATCAACATATAGGCTCACTAACCCAAAATCACATAGGCATTCCAGCCTAAACAAAATTACATAGGCACTTTGGCCCAAAATCACATAGGCATTCTAGCCTAAACAAAATTGAATAGGCACTTTAGCCAAAAATCATAGATACATAGGTACCCTGGCCCAAAACACATACATACATAGGCACTCTGGCCCAAAAATCATAAATACTTAGGCTCTCTAGCCCAAAAGGTGTAAGATAATTTCACAATTCAACATTCTAGTCGAAATTCCAACCAACAACCTCCCATTTTTCACAGTCTGCACCACCTTTCTCTAGTTCTAGTTGTAATATTCTTCATACATTGTCGATTCCTACAATAATTCCAACCAATAGACTTTTTTTCCCCTTGATCTCCACAACCCAAGGAATTTGTTGATGTTTGAATCAGTTAAGATCGAAACAACAACCTCATGAGGATATGAATCCCCATGTGTTTTTATAGATGTGGTAATCCTCTTTCATTGAAAGATATATCTTGAATATCTTGGATTAAGGAGAATGCTAGATAGAAAACCCTAGATATTTATTGCTTTAATTTGTGACTGGAATGGTTCTTTAATAACCTGATATGATCTTTATGTGAAGCCATAAATATTTTAACAATAGAAAGATTGAAGGAAGGCTTCAATATCATAATAGTTTTATTCTCAACATCATATATACAACCATTAAAATCACATACAAATAGTGGATAAATACATATCTTCTCACAACAAAAAGGAGAGAATAGGTTTGATCATATCAACGAACTTTAAATGAGTTATGAATTTAATACTAAAATAATTTGATAGGAATGCTTCAAAAATATCATCCTCAAAGATCCCAAGATCTGAGAAATCATTAAATTAAAACCCCAACGTGGTTATTTGTGGAGTTTTATTCATAAAAATATTCAACAATACACAAAATTTCTAACAGTCACATACATGGTTGTAAATACTCCATGATCATATAAGAAAATTCTTTGAAGAATAAAAGAAAGAACACTCAAGACTCAACCCCATGCTTGGTTCAGAAATACAAACACAAAGCCTTGAGAAATTAGTGTAGAAGAAGAAGAAGAATGAAGAAGATGGAGATATTTATTTGTTGATCAGAAGTTTGTCTACATATTAATGGTTGAATCCTTATGTTCTAATATTTTACCCTCGTGATGCAACCTTCTATGTCTCTAACTCTTGCCTCTTGATGAAGTCCTTTCTTGCCTTTTAAAATTGATTCTTCTAACTCCTCGAGTAGTTAGGGATTTCTCTTTCTTGAAAATACCACTTTAATTAATGCTTCAAATAAGTATCCTTAATTAATTTACATCATTGACATCTTCATATTGAAATGGGTCCCTTTTCCTCTTTAATAACAATTTTTAATTAAACTTTTATTTTGAAAAAATTAATTAGCCACCCTTTTAAAGAGAGGACTGTGTTTTAATTTTTTGGATGTGATATTCATTTTTTTTCAGCCATGGAAACCAATTTAGATGTGATATCCATTGTCTTATATTTCCAATGAGTCCTTATGGGTGCAATTTCGATTCCTGCATCTCAATATATGATCTTGTGAAGTCGAGGTGTCAAACAGAGTTATTAGCATACCATAAAATATTTTTTATTGTTCTTTTAATTTCTGAGAAAAAAATGGACAATTTCATCCCTTGAAACCTATTCCATCAACTTCCTCGTCGAAATATATTTCCAACAAGGTATAGTTTGTGTGATTCTGACTCCTAGATCTCAAGATATGGCCTCCGAAACATCAAGACTTAGCAGTCATTAATTGGTCTCATGGGGAAATCTAGGCCCTTGATTTGAATTTCATCCACCTTCTATTAAAATTTCGAATTTTGTTCATAAATGGATATCCCACATGCATGGGAGTCTTAGATATTTTAACGATATATAATGAAAAGTGTATTATACAATTAATGTGTGAAATGAGAACACTATATAGGCTTGAGAATTTGACCCCTTAGAAAATTAATTAATTAATTAATATTTTGACCAAACAGTCATCTTTCACCCATGCCCAGTCAACGCCTAATGGCGATGAGTCATACTCCATGTGTCACTTAGTGATATATCATCACAACTACCACATGTCACACTCTCATTCATCACCACATGTCATTTGTCACCAATTGTGGGATGCCATGTTTCAACCAATTGTGGGATGACATGTGTTTGCCATGTGTCAACCAAGTTTGGGTTGTCATGTGTCATGGAACAATTGGTTACAATGTGGAGCATTCTCATTGGTTAATGGTTTAAATTAAAAAAATTAGGCTTAATGGTTAAGGGGATAAGTGTACGAGAAGTGAGGTAAGGTGGAGAGAAAGGGGGGGATGAGGGTCTCAAAAGTGAGGGGGTTAGGTAGCATG
>JASDQU010371658.1:102435-112903 GCA_032191745.1 Picea mariana
CATTCTCATTGGTTAATGGTTTAAATTAAAAAAATTAGGCTTAATGGTTAAGGGGATAAGTGTACGAGAAGTGAGGTAAGGTGGAGAGAAAGGGGGGGATGAGGGTCTCAAAAGTGAGGGGGTTAGGTAGCATGACGTAGGGGGGGGAGTGTGGGTAGCGGATTAGGGAGAGTGAGGTAAGGTGATGTGAGGGTTTAAGGTGAGGTTAAGGTAGGTGGGGGGTATAAATGAGTATGGTGCAGGTGGAGAAGCATAGTCAGGCTAAGGGAAGTGAGTGTTTCAAATTTTTTTGTCTGTCTATAGAAAATAGACTAAGTATGGGATAAAGGGGAGGAGTAAGGGGAGAGGAGAGGAGAGGAGGGAGTAAGGTGAGGGAAAAGGGAAAAAGGAGGGATAAGGAGAGTGTGGAAAATGAAAATATTGTTGGACAGTTGGTTTTCATTGATGTCAACCCTTATATAGTGATCTTAGAGATTGATGTCAACCCTTGAAGAAGTTTGGAAGCCCTAGAGATGTGGAAGAGATCATTAGACAGTTTGTTGTCATGTTAGAATTATACCATTTATATTGACACATTGTTAATTTATACACTTGGTATATGGTAGCACATGCATAGGATACATCTCTTGGTAATGATGGTACTTGGTTGAGATACACCATTGGTATTGGTATTACTTGTTATGGTACAGTGTGTGGTACAAGTTGATTTACATGGTTGATGCCATAGTTGATGTGCATGGTTGGAACATGGTATGTGTTGGTTATCTCTATTCCTTTATACTGTCTAAGTTTGTATTGACCTAGGGTTCATGTCTTTTGGGTTTCCAACAAAGCCTCTAAAATTATCATCCCTCCTAGTGAACCAGAAGGAAACGCAGCACACAAAATGTGTTGCACAGTCTCACCCGAGATAGCTTTAATGGGTGGTTGTAAGACTCATGTGTTTACAGCCTAGGATTGAGCGTGAGATATGGGGTCTGTATTATGAACCATTTATTATAACTTGTGATTGTAACCTACTATTATCCACGACTATGCAGTAAATATCATAGCTTATTCCCCCGACATCGCAACATCATTTGAACAAGCAATATAATAACTCATTCATTCAACATAATAATAACTGATGAATATAGGAAAGATATACATTCATTCATCACACAACACAGATATTACCGTGGTTCACCCCCTCCTAGGCTATGTCCACAAATATTTGGCTCTTGGCTCTTTATTATGATGGTTCTGCATATCCAGTGTCACATGCTTACAACCCTTCTCAGTCGGGTAAGATCTATATGAGGCAGACTAGATCGCACTGAGCTCCATAGCCTGTGATCTAACCCTCAAGATCTACCCTCCTTTTTCTCCTCTAGCTCAACAGCTTATACAAAATAGATGATAAAACATTACCTATTGCATCGACTCACGTGTATTATTATATTAGCAACAATACTCTAAACAATACAAAAAAACCAACAATACTGATCATCTACCAATATCAGTCCAACTGAACAATGAAAGAACCAACCTATACCTAAGTATCAATATTTATACATTTTGAGCTCTTCATCCATTACAATGCATTACCAAAACCCTAACCTTACTTTCATTGGGTCTTCCTCCCATGCGTGTGTGTTGTTCTTCCTTCCAGTTGTTACCTTCCTTGCATGCACGCGTGTTGTGATTCCTTCCAGCTGTCGCTTTCCTTCTGTGTGCTTTCTTTCCAAAAATCATCTTGCTTTTCTACCTTGTCCTGCTGCCAACAAGCCCCCAACACTGACATGTGGCTCGTCCTGAGCCACCTAATCCTTCTGAGCTTCCTCAATCTCCTTGGTGATCATCTGGAACTGTTCCTTGAGCTTTGTTGCTTGTGTTTGTGCCTGCATAGTCTTCTCCTTGATTGTATCCACTACCTGGACTGCAACTTCGTTGTTGATCAATCCTACACATTCTACATGGGTTTGTTCTATCTGTGTCTTATCTTCCTTTGCTTGTGCCAGAACTTCTACTACCCGCTCCTGCAGTGGTTCCATTTGAGCCTGGAGCTCTTGTTTCTGGGTTTGCATAATGATTATCTTTGCCTGCAATCTCTTCATGTCCTGCGTCCCTTTGATGCGTTCTATGATTGGTACTATATTATGCTTCTACTTGAGATCTTGGATTGTTGTGGTGATCCTTTTTGGCACAGGGGCAGACCCAAGGTTCAACGCTACAACAATGCACCAACAAAGCCCTGACTACCGGCCCTTTCGGCAACAACTGCGAAGCAGATGAAGTCTCACCTGAGGTAGAGGCAGGGGTGTTTGCAAGACTCAGGTGTCTGCAAACTTAGATGGGACACAGGTCTATGATTATAATACTTAATAAAGCACTTATCACCGTCAGTTCCTCAATATACAATCAATAATCACTTTGTTGATAAAACAAGGCTTTACAGCGTTCACACTGATATACGTACTTAAGCACTTAGCATAAACAGAGAGGTAGATCTAGTGGATCAAGCACTAAGCACATTCATATGGATCAGATCTAACATTCTCACATGTCATTAGCACTAAGCATAAGCAAATCTATCTAATCATCTCAAAGTACTTAGCAAAAGAACACATTAAGACAAGCACAAAGCAAGACAACACAGTGTTTACGTGGTTCACCCCCACCATAGGGCTACGTCCACCAACTCTTCTTTTTTATTATCTTCAGTCAATTGGTTACAAGCACAGATCCATCAAAACCCTACTTCGCATGGGATAAAAGATCTGCGTAGATTGATAGATCCTTCTTCCTTGCGTTACAGCACTCAGCCTTCCACAATCTATTACAACCACTTGCACTTAGCTCTACAAGTCTTTCACAGTCATGCACAAAGTACTTACAAACCCTTCTTTCACTTAGCATACATCACATAGATGCCCATTCAACTACTTCTTACATTGCCTATCCTTCTATTTATACATACAAAATAGGCCTAAACATGGGTAAACCCATGGGCCGACATCCCATTCCCGTTACATATTCCCAAAAACCCAAAATGGACCCAAAAGTGGGTCGAGATCCCTTGATCTATGCTTCCTCTTGCGCTCCTCCTTCGACAGGTTGTTGAAGTCCCAAAATAGGTCAATATGACCAAGAATCTCACAAAACTTGGTCAAGGGCCAATAGGCCCCCAACACTCACCTGTGAATCATCCCGAGTCACTTGGATCTTACCAGTTCTGCTTTGAAGGCCTCGATCTTGGCTTGAGCTACTTTGACCTGTTGTTGTGCGACATCCTCTTTCTCGGTGAACTCCTCGATCATTGCGTCATTCACGGGCCCTTCTAGGCGTTGTTCTGTTGTGATGACAACCTGTTCTAGCTCTGCTCCTCGGCTTTCAACCTCTGTGAATAATTTGTAAGCCTTATCTTGTACTGGTTGAAGTCGTTGACTAACTTCCATCACTCTTCTTTGAATCGTATGGATATGGTGTTGGGCGGTGCAATTCTCCTAAGACCGCTTCATTCTTTCCACGACTGACAAGGCCTTCAACTGCGCCTGTAGTGTGTCTGTGTGCTGCTTCGCTTCCTTGAGCTGCGACTCTAATGCCTGTAATTCTAGATTCTCGATGAGGTTCTCATATGTTTGGGCACTGCAGTTACTCATCTGCTTTCACTCCAAGGCAAGAGTTTTTAGTCTGTCAATTACGCTATGGGCAGTTGCTTCCCTTTGGTCTCTTACGTCTTGAGGGGTTTTGGGCACAGTACGGAGCTCCAAGTCTACTATGTGTTGCTGGAGCTGCTGGATTACTTCTTCAAGTTGTGCCATGTGTTATGGAACTCGCTCTTCTGTATTTACTTCTACGACTGTCACAGAGCGAAGTGCTCTGTGAACCATTTCCTTTACTTCGAGTTTCTCTACGAGAAATCGTTCCTTGCTTTGCTGCAGTTGTGCTTTTTTAGGTCCTGGCAACGGAACCATTTGTTTTCACATTGGCAGACCTAGGGTTCAACGCTACAACAACGCACCAACAAAGCCCTAACTACCATCCCTTTCAGAAACACCTGCGAAGCAGATGAAATCTCACTCGAGGTAGAGGCAGGGGTGGTTGCAAGAATCAGGTGTCTGCAACCTTAGCTGGGACACATATCTGTTATTATAATACTTAATAAATCACTTAGCACCGTTAGTTCCTCAATATACAATCAATAATTACTTTGCTGATAAAACAGGGCTTCGCAGCATTCACATTGATATACGTACTTAAGCACTTAGCATA
Organism: Picea mariana; assembly: GCA_032191745.1. Lineage (NCBI taxonomy): Eukaryota > Viridiplantae > Streptophyta > Pinopsida > Pinales > Pinaceae > Picea > Picea mariana. The sequence goes on from JASDQU010371658.1 coordinate 106,690, forward strand.
AACAGAGAGGTAGATTTAGCAGATCAAGCACTAAGCACATTCATATGGATCAGATCTAACATTCTCACATGTCATTATCACTAAGCATAAGTAGATCTATCTAATCATCTCAAAGTACTTAGAAAAAGAACACATTAAGACAAGCAAGAGGTCGTCGCACTTCCACTCCCCATTCAGAGTCTTCAATTGCACAACTCCTCCTCTGTAACATAAGCGATCTCATATGGCCCTAGACAATGCGTTCTGAACTTTCCAGGATGTTTGATGAACTTACTATCATATATTAGTACTAGATCAGCATGTCTAAATGCCTTCTTCTTGATGTGCCTATCATGATAAGCCTTCTCTCTTTCCTTTTGAACATGTTGATGGAATCCTGCAATAAATCAGTCTTACTCCAATTCAACCAATTGTGCAAGCCTCTCTTGAATAGCGCTAGGGTCATCCATATATGTAAAGGCATCAATTCTCAGGCTTGGTACCAAATATTCCATTGGAACAATAGCTTCAAGACCATATACCAACTTAAAAGGTGTCTGCATTGTTAGCTTCTTGCAAGTGGTTCTATAGGCCCTTAATACTGTTGGTACTCTTAGATCCCAATCATCCTTGTTCACACTATAAATCTTTATCAGCGTTGTCTCCAATATCTTGTTGAATGCTTCAACTATCCCATTTGCTTGTGGATGGTACGTCGTGCTCTTATGATGGTGGACTGCAAATTCTTCAGTCAGGGCTTCAACTGTCTTATTGATGAAATGGGTACCTTGATCACTCATAAAGATCTTTGGGCATCCAAATCTAGTTATGATGTCATCAAATATGAAGCGTGCATTTGTAATTTCACTACAGTCCTTAACTGCTCTTGCTTCGGCCCATCTGGTCAAGTATTTTGTTGTTGTGATTATGTACCTTTCTCATGTATGCTTTCCTAGTGGTTTTATAGGTCCAACGAAGTCAATGGCCCATTTCTCAAATGCTTGTAGGGTTAGTTGTGGTTCTAGTGGCATTTCATCTCTTCTGGAAGGTTTCCCAACTATTTGGCATACATCGCAGGCTCTGGAATAGTCTTTAGCATCTCTGTGTAAGGTAGGCCACCAAAGGCTAGCTCTAAGAACCTTCTGTGCAGTTGCTTTTCCTGCATAATGTCCTCCTGTGATGCCTTCATGATATTTTGTGAGGATCAGTGGTTGTTCTGCCTCCATAACACATCTTCTTAATATCTCATCAGGTCCCATCTTGTATAGATGTCCAACTATAAGTGAGAATTCTGCAGCGCGCACTACTAGTTGTTTCTTCTGAGGAATTGTATACTCACTAGGTGCCATTCCTGTTGATAGGAACTGGACTATCTCTGCGAAGTGGTCATCGATATTTCTAATGGCCATTAGTTGTGCATCTGGTAGTGCATCCTCCAAACTGGTCGGCTCTTCACCATGTTCTAACCTTGAAAAGTGATCAGGACCTTTGTTCATTCTCCCTAGCTTTACTATGATCTCAAAATCATATTCCTAAAATAGCAGAAGCCATCTACATATCCTTCCCCCCAACATTGGCTTGTTGACTAGGTATTTCAGCGTGGAGTGATCAGTAAACATTTTAAAGTGTCCTCCCAACAAGTAGTGGTGAAATTTTTGCAATGCATATACCATGGCTAACCCTTCTCGCTCAGTGGTGGTGTAATTAATCTCAGCAGATGATAGCTTCCTGCTAGCAAAGGCTAACGGGTGGTCAATATCTCCTCCTCCAGGTTGTGCTAACACAACTCCTAAAGCAATGGAAGACGCATCAACATGCACATGAAATTCCTTGGTCTAGTATGGGAAAACCAGAATAGGCGCAGTAACCATTTTCTATTTCTGTGTGTCGAAGCTCTGCTGGCATTCTTTTGTCCAACTAAACTGACAATATTTCTTCAACGGCTTCTCCATGGGTGTTGTAATCTGAGCATATCCTTTAATAAATTTTATGTAATATCATGTGTGTCCCAACGCAATGCGCAGCTGTTTGACTGAAGTAGGAGGGGGTAGATCAACTATAACGGCAATTTTGGATGGATCTACCAGTGATCCTTGCTTGCATACAATATGACCTAACAGCACTCCAAATGGTGAAAAGAAAATGCATTTCTTCAGGTTTAGGGCAATTTGACACTACCTGCATTTATCCAACATTAGCCTTAGACATTCAATATGATTCTTCAATAGACTAAAAATAGTCTAATCATCAAAATATGCTTCTAGAAATTTATGCAGAAATTCCTTGAATGCTTCAACCACCACCTTGAAAAATATGGTTGGGGCATTCTTTAATCCAAATGGCATCACTCTATATTGGTAGGATCCCCATTCTATTGCAAATGTGGTCTTATGGTGATATTCCTTAGCAATCCAGATCTGATGGTATCCTAAAAATCCATCTGTAAAAGAATGTACTTCCTGGCCTCCCACATTATCTAACACTTCGTCAGTGAATAGTGTAGGGAAGGGGTCATGCAAACAAGCATCATTCAGCTTCCTAAGATATACGCATATCTTGATCTCCCCTATCATCTTGTCTTGTACAACCATAGGGCCAATCCACTCTGACTCTTCGACAGACTCTATAATCCCTGCTTCCAACATTCTGTCGAGCTCAATTTTCACTTTTTCCTTATATTTAGGGTTCAGTTTGTATGGTATCTATTTGATTGGTCTAGAATATGTCTTAAAAGGGATCCTCATCTCTCCCATAGGTCCTTTAATGCCCTTCATATCAATGAACTTGGTTTGAAACAAGTCCTGATATTCATGCAGAAGCTCTGTAATCTTGTCATTGGTAGCAGCATCCCAATAATCTCCAAAATTAGCAAGCTTCGGGGTCTGTTATGTTCCAATATTGACCTTATTAATATTGATTGGCTATCCAATAAATGGTAACTGAACTCCTGGTCCTTCTACATCTCTCTGGCCTTCTGTTTCTGTGATATTCACCTTCCTCAGATCATCGTCTTCATCAGCGTTGATGTTGTAACAGCCTAGCAGTTTCTGGAGAGGCATAATCCATTCGTCCTCTTATTATTCCAAGGGAAGGCTAGATACCTCCTATAATACTTTTTGTCTCACAATATGTAATTCTTGATCTACTAAAGGATATTGACTTTAAAATAAGAAGGTAGTTACAAAATTCTGAGTCATACCTTTCCAATCTGTAGTGATGAGGTGCAGCTCTGCCTTAAGGTACCAGTTGATAGGTGTTGTGTCCAGTGTGTTGATGAATTTGTGTACCCATTTTTCTTGAGGAACGTTTCTCCAAGCTTCCTCACAGCTTTGTACATGGTCCTTTGGGCAGCTTCGACTTGTGTATCGAACCTTGCAGCTTTCCACTTGTGCTGAGAACCGCGCTGTCATCAGGGTATGACATTGTACCTAGAATGCAATGTTGTTTTTGTGTGTCCCCCACCATATTGTTGGGGTTGCTTTCAAGGCCTCATCCATTTCCAACAATCTTTGTTTTATTGGTACACTTTCTTCAAAGTCCAACAAAAAGGTTTCTAAAGGATTTAGACCATCAAAGGTGGGTAAGTTACTTACGGTTGTGCCAATCCAACGAACTTCTCTGGTTAATCTAGCACATCTTCTTGTAGATACTTCATACATTTTATCCTGCCACTTCTCCAGTTCTTCTTCTGAGTCTGATGAGCATACGTTGTCACTTCGCCATCTTAGGTTTCCATCGGTTGTGGGATTAATGTAATCTTGTTGTCTGGTTGTTAATTTGTATATATTTTCCAGTTCGTATGTGCGGTATTCTTCTCTGATGGGCTCTATTTATCGCTGACCTTCATCTGGATATAAAAGTGCGATGACCCTAAGGCCATCTCTTTCAAAAGTCATACATCTTTTCTTTAAATCAACCACAGTGGAATTATTGAAAGCCCAATCACTTCCTAGCAGTGCAGGGTAAGGGAAGTTGTCATCAACTATCTCAATTACCTCAAAATCTACAAATGTTCTTACTCCATCAATGTCCATAGGGACATGTTCCAGTCTACCAAAGGGGCTGACATCTTGTTGGTTAGCCATCCTAAGCCTGATAGGGGAGTAGATTAACTTTGGTTTTCCCATCAGTGCCCAGGTTTTCTTCGTCATGACATTGACCTTTGACCCTAAGTCAAGGACTACATAATCTATATCATATTCTCCTATTTGAGCATTCAAATGTAATTCCTTATTTATCCTTCTCTTCTTATTGATTTGGTGTACTTCCCTATTCATTAAGGGGTCTATGTTTCCTAGCTCATATTGTCTAATTAAATTTTGTAACTCTTGTACAGTGCTCTCATCCTGAATCAACTTAATACAAGTATGTAGGAATTCCATGAGCTTGCTTACCTCTTTTCCTTCTTTTGGTGAAGCAGACTAATCAAATTCCAGAGGCATTCCACATTCTCTCACTTATGGTCTTGTCTTCGATGAGAAACCTTGGTCTCTTCTGAATTCTTTTCTTGCCTCCTCAAACATTTGTCTTTCTTTCTTTGCATCAAACATTTGTGTCTTCTCTGTAGCTTTCTTGATTCCTAAGTCTTCCGTAATCTTCCGTGGGGTCAGTCTGTCTTCTCCTGTAGTAGCACCTCCTCTATTTATAATAGCCACTCTAGGGTCTTCTCCACAAGGTTCATCATATATCAGTTGTACTTGAGGGTTCTATTGAGGTTCCCGTCTTTCTTGAAGCTTAGCTAGCAATACAGGACAATCTTCTATAACATGTTCAAACGAGCTACAGTAGCTGCAAGTAGTACAAGGGTTCTAGAAATCCCTTGCGAGGTGTCCTAGTTGTGCACAGTTATAATAGATTATCCGTCCTCAACCTCGACCCATTCCTCCTCCTCCTCCTCCTCCTCCTCTGAATCCACCGTGAGGATTAAATTTTCCTCTCCCAGGGGAGTTATATTGCATAGTGTTTCCTTCTTGTGGTACTTTGCCTTGAATATTATATATGTCTCTCGACCTTTCATGCATGAGATAGTAAGCCCTACAATCCCTATCATCATGTCCCATAGACTTACACAATGTGCAATACAAATTTGTGGGTGTCTGAACATATTTTTGCATGTAATAGCACTCACCAAGGCGATGCCTATTTCTACATACCTCACACCAAGGTAAGGTGACTTGCTTCAAAGGGCTTAGGGCTCCAGAAGCCAAGTATTCATTGAATAGGGAACAGTGTTCCTTTTCATGGCCTTATGATCTACATCTAACACACCATATGTCTTCTCTTTTATGTTTTCCCTTGTCTTTCTTCATATCTTCAACCTGCAGAGACAAACTAGTTAGCTGACTCAAGGTCTGACTCATACCTGAGTTGGATTCTCCCATAGGGGCTTATTCTAACTTCATGGTGATCTCCAGTGCCTCAGACTGTGAAGCAATCTTCTATTGCATCAGGGGAACTCTGATGTGTGTTAAGAGGGCAGCAATGAACCATTCTTTGTTATGTTCATCTGGGATCTGAAAATTCAATCGCCCTATTAAGGTTTTGAATCTCTGATCGAATTCCCAAATAGTTTCAGCCACCTTCTTCTTGATCTCTTTTAGATCTATAATACATTGTGACTCTGACTTTGGTTTCTTGAACTCTGCAATCATTGCATTCTTAATCTGATTCAGTGGCTTAGGTTGTGCAAGTCCTTGAACAAGCTTCATGTACCATGTCAGTGCATGATCCCTTAAAGTGGTACTAAACTGGGTTATTTTGACAGCTTCATCCACGACATTTTTAATATTCCATACAGCTTCACATAGGAACTAGTGATGGTTAGGATCTTCAGATCCATCTCCCCTAAAAATAGGGAGTCTCATCTCATCTGCCATAGATCTTCCTAGGGTCCCTGACTGAGTATGTGGTGGATTAGTAGTGATAGTGCTCTGGGTACTTTGGTGGTTGGGATTACTCTAATTGCTTAATACTACTTAATCAACAGGAGGGATAACAGTACTTACTTCAATGGTCTGCGCAGTTCCTGAAGTTTCATGTTCTCCCCGACGAAGATCTTTAGCTTTCCCTTCCTCTGTCCCAACAAGTTTTGAATGCTTCTCGTATGTCAGATCTACCTCTTCTCCATTATAGAAACCTTCGTCCCCGTAGTTCTACTTGAACAGGTTCACAAGGTGAACTTCTCTGAACACTCTCCCACTGCGTGTATGTCCAGCTTCTATTTCATTGTTGTTGT
>JASDQU010371658.1:112953-124946 GCA_032191745.1 Picea mariana
AGGTGAGGTTAAGATAGGTGGGGGGGTATAAATGAGTATGGTGCAGGTGGAGAAGCATAGTCAGGCTAAGGGGAGTGAGTGTTTCAAAAAAAATTGTCCGTCTATAGAAAATAGACTAAGTATGGGATAAAGGGGAGGAGTAAGGGGAGAGGAGAGGAGAGGAGGGAGTAAGGTGAGGGAAAAGGGAAAAAGGAGGGATAAGGAGAGTGTGGAAAATGAAAATATTGTTGGACAGTTGGTTGTCATTGATGTCAACCCTTATATAGTGATCTTAGAGATTGATGTCAACCCTTGGAGAAGTTTGGAAGCCCTAGAGATGTGGAAGAGATCATTAGACAGTTTGTTGTCATGTTAGAATTATACCATTTATATTGACACATTGTTAAGTTATACACTTGGTATATGGTAGCACATGCATAGGATACATCTCTTGGTAATGATGGTACTTGGTTGAGATACACCATTGGTATTGGTATTACTTGTTATGGTACAGTGTGTGGTACAAGTTGATTTACATGGTTGATGCCATAGTTGATGTGCATGGTTGGAACATGGTATGTGTTGGTTATCTCTATTCCTTTATACTGTCTAAGTTTGTATTGACCTAGGGTTCATGTCTTTTGGGTTTCCAACAAAGCCTCTAAAACTATCATCCCTCCTGGTGAACCAGAAGGAAACACAGCACACAAAATGTGTTGCACAGTCTCACCCGAGATAGCTTTAATGGGTGGCTGTAAGACTCTTGTGTTTACAGCCTAGGATTGAGCGTGAGATATGGGGTCTGTATTATGAACCATTTATTATAACTTGTGATTGTAACCTACTATTATCCACTACTATGCAGTAAATATCATAGCTTATTTCCCCGACATCGCAACATCATTTGAACAAGCAATATAATAACTCATTCATTCAACATAATAATAATTGATGAATACAGGAAAGATATACATTCATTCATCACACAACACAGATATTACCGTGGTTCACCCCCTCCTGGGCTACGTCCACAAATATTTATCTCTTGGCTCTTTATTATGATGGTTCTGCATATCCAGCATCACATGCTTACAACCCTTCTAGTCGGGTAAGATCTATATGAGGCAGACTAGATCGCACTGGGCTCCATAGCCTGTGATCTAACCCTCAAGATATACCCTCCTTTTTCTCCTCTAGCTCAATAGCTTATACAAAATAGATCATAAAACATTACCTATTGCATCGACTCAGATGTATTGTTATATTAGCAACAATACTCTAAACAATACAAAAAAACCAACAATATTGATCATCTACCAATATCAGTCCAACTGAACAATGCAAGAACCAACCTATACCTAAGTATCAATATTTATACATTTTGAGCTCTTCAGCCATTACAATGCATTACCAAAACCCTAACCTTACTATCGTTGGGTCTTCCTCCCATGCGTGTGTGTTGTTCTTCCTTCCAGTTGTTACCTTCCTTGCATGCACGCGTGTTGTGATTCCTTCCAGCTGTCGCTTTCCTTCTGTGTGCTTTCTTTCCAAAAATCATCTTACTTTTCTACCTTGTCCTGCTGCCAAAAATCCCCCAACACTGACATGTGGCTCGTCCTAAGCCACCTAATCCTTCTGAGCTTCCTCAATATCCTTGGTGATCATCTGGAACTTTTCCTTGAGCTTTGTTGCTTGTGTTTGTGCCTGCGTAGTCTTCTCCTTAATTGTGTCCACTACCTGGACTGCAACTTCGTCGTTGATCAATCCTACACATTCTGCATGGGTTTGTTATATCTGTGTCTTAGCTTCCTTTGCTTGTGCTAGAACTTCTAATACCCGCTCCTGCAGTGGTTCCATTTGAGCTTGGAGCTCTTGTTTCTGGGTTTGCGTAATGATTATCTTTTCCTGCAATCTCTTCATGTCGTGCGTCCCTTTGATGCGTTCTGTGATTGGTACTATATTATGCTTCTACTTGAGATCTTGGATCGATGTGGTGATCCTTTTTGGAATAGGGGCAGACCCAAGGTTCAACGCTACAACAACGCACCAACAAATCCCTGACTACCGGCCCTTTCGGCAACACCTGCAAAGCAGATGAAGTCTCACCTGAGGTAGAGGCAGGGGTGTTTGCAAGACTTGGGTGTCTGCAAACTTAGATGGGACACAGGTCTATGATTATAATACTTAATAAAGCACTTAGCACCGTCAGTTCCTCAATATACAATCAATAATCACTTCATTGATAAAACAAGGCTTTGCAACGTTCACACTGATATACGTACTTAAGCACTTAGCATAAACAGAGAGGTAGATCTAGTGGATCAAGCACTAAGCACATTCATATGGATCAGATCTAACATTCTCACGTGTCATTAGCACTAAGCATAATCAAATCTATCTAATCATCTCAAAGTACTTAGCAAAAGAACACATTAAGACAAGCACAAAGCAAGACAACACAGTGTTTACGTGGTTCACCCCCACCATAGGGCTACGTCCACCAACTCTTCTTTTTAATTATCTTCAGTCAATTGGTTACAAGCACAGAGCCATCAAAACCCTACTTCGCATGGGACAAAAGATCTGTGCAGATTGATAGATCCTTCTTCCTTGCGTTACAGCACTCAGCCTTCCACAATCTGTTACAACCACTTGCACTTAGCTCTACAAGTCTCTCACAGTCATGCACAAAGTACTTACAAACCCTTCTTTCACTTAGCATACATCACATAGATGCCCATTCAACTACTTCTTACATTGCCTATCCTTCTATTTATACATACAAAATAGGCCTAAACATGGGTAAACCCATGGGTTGACATCCCATTCCCGTTACATATTCCCAAAAACCCAAAATGGACCCAAAAGTGGGCCAAGATCCCTTGATCTCTGCTTCCTCTTGTGCTCCTCCTTCGACAGGTTGTCGAAGTCCCAAAATAGATCAATATGACCAAGAATCTCCCAAAACTTGGTCAAGGGCCAATAGGCCCCCAACACTCACCTGTGAATCATCCCGAGTCACTCGGATCTTACCAGTTCTACTTCGAAGGCCTCGATCTTGGCTTGAGCTACTTTGACCTGTTGTTGTGCGACAGCCTCTTTCTCGGTGAACTCCTCGATCATTGCATCATTCACAGGCCCTTCTAGGCGTTATTATGTTGTGATGACAACCTGTTCTAGCTCTGCTCCTCGGCTTTCAACCTCTGTGAATAATTTGTAAGCCTTATGTTGTACTGGTTGAATTCGTTGGCTAACTTCCATCACTCTTCTTTGAATCGTATGGATATGGTGTTGGGCGGTGCGTTTCTCCTAAGACCGCTTCATTCTTTCCACGGCCGACAAGGCCTTCAACTGCGCATGTAGTGTGTCTGTGTGCTACTTCGCTTCCTTGAGCTGCGACTCTAATGCCTGTAATTCTGGATTCTCGATGAGGTTCTCATATGTTTGGGGACTGTGGTTACTCATCTGCTTTCACTCCAAGGTAAGAGTTTTTAGTCTGTCAATTACGCTGTGGGCAGTTGCTTCCCTTTGGTCTCTTACATCTTGAGGGGTTTTGGGCACAGTAAGGAGCTCCAAGTCTACTATGCGCTGCTGGAGCTGCTGGATTACTTCTTCAAGTTGTGCCATGTGTTATGGAACTTGCTCTTCTGTATTTACTTCTACGATTGTCACAGAGTGAAGTGCTCTGTGAACCATTTCCTTTACTTCGAGTTGCTCTACGAGAAATCGTTCCTTGCTTTGCTGCATTTGTGCTTTTTTAGGTCCTGGCAACGGAACCATTTGTTTTCACAGGGGCAGACCCAGGGTTCAACGCTACAATAGTGCACCAACAAATCCCTAACTACCAGCCCTTTCGGAAACACCTGCGAAGCAGATGAAATCTCACTCGAGGTAGAGGCAGGGGTGGTTGCAAGAATCAGGTGTCTGCAACCTTAGCTGGGACACATATCTATGATTATAATACTTAATAAATCACTTAGCACCGTTAGTTCCTCAATATACAATCAATAATCACTTCGCTGATAAAACAGGGCTTCGCAGCATTCACATTAATATACGTACTTAAGCACTTAGCATAAAGAGAGAGGTAGATCTAGCAGATCAAGCACTAAGCACATTCATATGGATCAGATCTAACATTCTCACATGTCATTAGCACTAAGCATAAGTAGATCTATATAATCATCTCAAAGTACTTAGAAAAAGAACACATTAAGACAAGCAAGAGGTCGTCGCACTTCCACTCCCCATTCAGAGTCTTCAATTGCGCAAATCCTCCTCTGTAACATAAGCGATCTCATATGGCCCTAGACAATGCGTTCTGAACTTCCTAGGATGTTTGATGAACTTACTATCATATATTAGTACTAGATCAGCTTGTCTAAATGCCTTCTTCTTGATGTGCCTATCATGATAAGCCTTCTCTCTTTCCTTTTGAACATGTTGATGGAATCCTGCAATAAATCAGTCTTACTCCAATTCAACCAACTGTGCAAGCCTCTCTTGAATAGCGCCAAGGTCATCCATATCTGTAAAGGCAACAATTCTCAGGCTTGGTACCAAATATTCCATTGGAACAATAGCTTCAAGACCATATACAACTTAAAAGGTGTCTGCATTGTTAGCTTCTTGCAAGTGGTTCTATAGGCCCTTAATACTGTTGGTACTCTTAGATCCCAATCATCCTTGTACACACTATAAATCTTTATCAACGTTGTCTCCAATATCTTGTTGAATGCTTCAACTGTCCCATTTGCTTGTGGATGGTACGGCATGCTCTTCTGATGGTGGACTACAAATTCTTCAATCAGGGCTTCAATTGTCTTATTGATGAAATGTGTACCTTGATCACTCATAAGGATCTTTGGGCATCCAAATCTAGTTATGATGTCATAAAATATGAAGCGTGCATTTGTAGTTTCACTACAGTCCTTAACTGCTCTTGCTTCGGCCCATCTGGTCAAGTATTTTGTTGTTGTAATTATGTACCTTTCTCATGTATGCTTTCCTAGTGGGTTTATAGGTCCAACGAAGTCAATGGCCCATTTCTCAAATTCTTGTAGGGTCAGTTGTGGTGCTAGTGGCATTTCATATCTTCTGGAAGGTTTCCCAACTCTTTGGCATACATCGCAAACCCTGGAATAGTCTTTAGCATCTCTGTGTAAGGTAGGCCACCAAAGGCTAGCTCTAAGAACCTTCTGTGCAGTTGCTTTTCCTGCATAATGTCCTCCTGTGATGCCTTCATGATCTTTTGTGAGGATCAGTGGTTGTTCTGCCTCCATAACACATCTTCTTAATATCTCATCAGGTCCCATCTTGTATATATTTCCAGCTATAAGTGAGAATTCTGCAGCGCGCACTACTAGTTGTTTCTTCTGAGGAATTGTGTACTCACTAGGTGCCATTCCTGTTGATAGGAACTGGACTATCTCTGCGAAGTGGTCATCGATATTTCTAATGGCCATTAGTTGTGCATCTAGTAGTGCATCCTCCAAACTGGTCAGCTCTTCACCATGTTCTAACCTTGACAAGTGATCAAGACCTTTGTTCATTCTCCCTGGATTTACTATGATCTCAAAATCATATTCCTGAAATAGCAGAAGCCATCTACATATCCTTCCCCCCAACACTGGCTTGTTGACTAGGTATTTCAGCATGGAGTGATCAGTAAACATTTTAAAGTGTCCTCCCAACAAGTAGTGGCGAAATTTTTTCAATGCATATACCATGGCTAACCCTTCTCGCTCAGTGGTGGTGTAATTAATCTCAGCAGATGATAGCTTCCTGCTAGTAAAGGCTAACAGGTGGTCAATATCTCCTCCTCCAGGTTGTACTAACACAACTCCTAAAGCAATGGAAGACGCATCAACATGCACATGAAATTCCTTGGTCTATTCTGGGAAAACTAGAATAGGCGCAGTAACCATTTTCTATTTCAGTGTGTCGAAGCTCTACTGGCATTCTTTTGTCCAACTAAACTGACAATATTTCTTCAACGACTTCTCCATGAGTGTTGTAATCTGAGCATATCCTTTAATAAATTTTATGTAGTATCATGTGTGTCCCAACGCAATGCGCAGCTGTTTGACTGAAGTAGGAGGGGGTAGATCAACTATAACGGCAATTTTGGACGGATCTACCAGCAATCCTTGCTTGCATACAATATGACCTAACAGCACTCCAAATGGTGAAAAGAAAATGCATTTCTTCAAGTTCAAGGCAATTTGACACTACCTGCATTTATCCAACATTAGCCTTAGACATTCAATATGATTCTTCAATAGACTAAAAATAGTCTAATCATCAAAATATGCTTCTAGAAATTTATGCAGAAATTCCTTGAACGCTTCAACCACCACCCTGGAAAATATGGCTGGGGCATTCTTTAATCCAAATGGCATCACTGTATATTGGTAGGATCCCCATTCTATTGCAAATGTGGTCTTATGGTGATATTCCTTGGCAATCCAGATCTGATGGTATCCTGAAAATCCATCTGTAAAAGAATATACTTCCTGGCCTCCCACATTATCTAACACTTCGTCAGTGAATAGTGTAGGGAAGGGGTCATGCAAACAAGCATCATTCAGCTTCCTAAGATCTACGCATATCATGATCTCTCCTATCATCTTGTCTTGTACAACCATAGGGCCAATCCACTCTGACTCTTCGACAGGTTCTATAATCCCTGCTTCCAACATTCTGTCGAGCTCAATTTTCACTTTTTCCTTATATTTAGGGTTTAGTTTGTACGGTATCTATTTGACTAGTCTAGAATATGGCTTAAAAGGGATCCTCATCTCTCCCATAGGTCCTTTAATGCCCTTCATATCAATGAAATTGGTTTGAAACAAGTCCTGATATTCATGTAGAAGATCTGTAATCTTGTCAGTGGTAGCAGCATCCCAATAATCTCTGAAATTAGCAAGCTTCAGGGTCTGTTATGTTCCAATATTGACCTTATTAATATTGATCGGTTATCCAATAAATGGTAACTAAACTCTTGGTCCTTCTACATCTCTCTGGCCTTCTATTTCTGTGATGTTCACCTTCCTCGGATCATCGTCTTCATCAGCGTTGATGTTGTAACAGCCTAGCAGTTTCTGGAGAGGCATAATCCATTCATCCTCTTATTATTCCAAGGGAAGGCTAGATACCTCCTACAATACTTTTTGTCTCACAATCTGTAATGCTTGATCTACTAAAGGATATTGACTTTCAAATAAGAAGGTAGTTACAAAATTCTGAGTCATACCTTTCCAATCTGTAGTGATGAGGTGCAGCTCTGCCTTAAGGTACCAGTTGATAGGTGTTGTGTCCAGTGTGTTGATGAATTTGTGTACCCATTGTTCTTGAGGAACGTTGCTCCAAGCTTCCTCACATCTTTGCACATGGTCTTTTGGGCAACTTCAACTTGTGTATCAAACTTTGCAGCCTTCCACTTGTGCTGAGAACCGTGCTGTCATCAGGGTATGACATTGTACCCAGAATGCAATGTTGTTTTTGTGTGTCCCCCACCATATTGTTGGGGTTGCTTTCAAGGCCTCATCCATTGCCAACAATCTTTGTTTTATTGGTACACTTTCTTCAAAGTCCAACAAAAAGGTTTCTAAAGGATTTAGACCATCAAAGGTGGGTAAGTTACTTACGGTTGTGCCAATCTAACGAACTTCTCTGGTTAATCTAGCACATCTTCTTGTAGATACTTCATACATTTTATCCTGCCAATTCTCCAGTTCTTCTTCTGAGTCTGATGAGCATACGTTGTCACTTTGCCATCTTAGGTTTCCATCGGTTGTGGGATTAATGTAATCCTATTGTCTGGTTGTTAATTTGTATATATTTTCCAGTTCGTATGTGCGGTCTTCTTCTCTGATGGGCTCTATTTATCGTTGACCTTCATCTAGATATAAATGTGCGATGACCCTAAGGCCATCTCTTTCAAAAGTCATGCATCTTTTCTTTAAATCAACCACAGTGGAATTATTGAAAGCCCAATCAATTCCTAGCAGTGCAGGGTAAGGGCAGTTGTCATCAGCTATCTCTATTACCTAAAAATCTACAAATGTTCTTACTCCATCAATGTTCACAGGGACATGTTCCAGTCTGCCAAAGGGGCTGACATCTTGTTGGTTAGCCATCCTAAGCCTGATAGGGGAGTAGATTAACTTCGGTTTTCCCATCAGTGCCCAGGTTTGCTTCGTCATGACATTGACCTCTGACCCTAAGTCGAGGACTACATAATCTATATCATATTCTCCTATTGAGCATTCAAATGTAATTCCTTATTTATCCTTCTCTTCTTATTGATTCGGTGTACTTCCCTATTCATTAAGGGGTCTATGTTTCCTAGCTCATATTGTCTAATTAAATTTTGTAACTCTTGTACAGTGCTCTCATCCTGAATCAACTTAATACAAGTATGTAGGAATTACATGAGCTTGCTTACCTCTTTTCCTTCTTTTGGTGAAGCAGACTAATCAAATTCTAGAGGCATTCCACATTCTCTCACTTATGGTTTTGTCTTCGATGAGGAACCTTGGTCTCCTCTGAATTCTTTTCTTGCCTCCTCAAACATTTGTCTTTCTTTCTTTGCATCAAACATTTGTGTCTTCTCTGTAGCTTTCCTGATTCCTAAGTCTTTCGTAATCTTCCATGGGGTCAGTCTGTCTTCTCCTGTAGTATCACCTCCTCTATTTATAACAGCCACTCTAGGGTCTTCTCCACAAGGTTCATCATATATCAGTTGTACTTGAGGGTTCTATTGAGGTTCTCGTCTTTCTTGAAGCTTAGCTAGCAATACAGGACAATCTTCTATAACATGTTCAAACGAGCTACAGTAGCTGCAAGTAGTACAAGGGTTCTGGAAATCCCTTGTGAGGTGTCCTAGTTGTGCACAGTTATAACAGATTATCTATCCTCAGCCTCGACCCATTCCTCCTCCTCCTCCTCCTCCTCTGAATCCACCGCGAGGATTAAAGTTTCCTCTCCCAGGGGAGTTATATTGCATAGTGTTTCCTTCTTGTTGTACTTTGCCTTGAATATTATATATGTCTCTCGACCTTTCATGCATGATATAGTAAGCCCTACAATCCTTATCATCATGTCCCACGGACTTACACAATGTGCAATACAAATTTGTGGGTGTCTGAACATATTTTTGCATGTAATAGCACTCACCAGGGCGATGCCTATTTCTACATACCTCGCACCAAGGTAAGGTGACTTGCTTCAAAGGGCTCAGGGCTCCAGAAGCCAAGTATTCATTGAATAGGGAACAATGTTCCTTTTCATGGCCTTATGATCTACAACTGACACACCAGATGTCTTCTCTTTTATGTTTTCCCTTGTCTTTCTTCATATCTTCAACCTGCAGAGACAAACTAGTTAGCTGACTCAAGATCTGACTCATACCTGAGTTGGATTCTCCCATAGGGGCTTATTCTAACTTCATGGCGATCTCCACTGCCTCAGACTACGAAGCAATCTTCTATTGCATCAGGGGAACTCTGATGTGTGTTAAGAGGGAAGCAATGAACCATTCTTTGTTCTGTTCATCTGGGATGAAAATTCAATCGCCCTATTAAGGTTTTGAATCTCTGATCGAATTCCCAAATAGTTTCAGCCACCTTCTTCTTGATCTCTTTTAGATCTATAATACATTGTGACTCTGACTTTGGTTTCTTGAACTCTGCAATCATTGCATTCTTAATCTGATTTAGTGGCTTAGGTTGTGCAAGTCCTTGAACAAGCTTCATGTACCATCTCAGTGCGTGATCCCTTAAAGTGGTACTAAACTGGGTTCTTTTGACAGCTTCGTCCACGACATTTTTAATATTCCATACAGCTTCACATAGGAACTAGTGATGGTTAGGATCTTCAGATCCATCTCCCCTAAAAATAGGGAGTCTCATCTCATCTGCCATAGATCTTCCTAGGGTCCCTGACTGAGTATGTGGTGGATTAGTAGTGATAGTGCTCTAGGTACTCTGGTGGTTGGGATTACTCTAATTTCTTAATACTACTGAATCAACAGGAGGGATAACAGTACTTACTTCAATGGTCTGCGCAGTTCCTGAAGCTTCAGGTTCTCCCCGGCGAAGATCTTTAGCTTTCCCTTCCTCTGTCCCAACAAGTTTTGAATGCTTCTCGTCTGTCAGATCTACCTCTTCTCCACTATAGAAACCTTCGTCCCCGTAGTTCTTCTTGAACAGGTTCACAAGGTGAACTTCTCTGAACACTCTCCCACTGCGTGTATGTCCATATTCTATTTCATTGTTTTTGTTCGAATTATTGAACATTAGCCTTTCTAGATCTGACCAATCTACTATATCTTCAAGATGTTCTTCTCATGCAATAGAATCTTGAGTCTCAACTTCAGAAATTGTAAAAAAATTCCTCTGCGTCACTTAAAGAAATATCTCTCAGCTTGGTTGTATGACTCTACTCTATCAACAGCAAACTTTGTGATGTACCCTCCAATGGTGTTATCAAACCAATGATCTACTGCTCATGATACGGTGTTATCAACTCTTTTGACCTTCTTGATCAACTCCGATGTCCAAACCACAGGAGATCTAGATCGGATCTCAAAGTAGGTATCTACTAATCTAGATAGCCACTCATATAGCTCCTGATGGATTCCCCCAAAGAAAAATTTTTGTATATCAGTGAAGATATATTTCTCCAACCAATCCTCTATACTAAGATTAGGGTTCTTGTTCTTGGCTTCAGCGAAGTCTTTTTCTTGATCCTCTATCCACTTTTGAGTCTCTATCTTTGATGGGAACCACCTTGACATTCCCTCAAGAAGATTTGTGTCCCGGCAACGGAACCATTTGTTGGCATAGGGGTATACCTAGGGTTCAATGCTACAACAGCGCACCAACAAAGTCCCTACTACTGGCCCTTTCGGCAACACCTGCGAAGCAAATGTAGTCTCACCCAAAGCAGTTATGAGGGGGTTGCAGGACAGAGATGTCTACAACCAAGGGGAATATCAGTTTATCTAACACAAGAACAGCATAGCATTCATATATCACTTATCAGCTTGGATCTACTTTGCACATCTACTTATCATATTTAAAACAGTAATGCAATCACAGTTTATCAATGATAGAGACAGAATACCAATCACACACAACACAAAATATATGTGGTTCACCTTCTCTCTAGGGCTATGTCCACAGAACTGTGCTTTATAATATATTAAGACGAAGCATATAGTTCTTGTATGTGCTCTTAGCTAGCAGATCCTCCATATTCTCCTCTCTTTCTCTCCCCTCCCTATGCACCCAGCTGCAGGAGTAATCTTCGCACCCAGCTGAAGATCTTACAATACCAGAAGGCTCTCACACTTAGCGCTTCTCCCTCACACAACAATAATCTCTCATGACAACAATACCACTAGATCGACAACAATATTTTACCAACCCAAACTAGGTCCTCGTGACCTTTATTTATACATTACAATAGCTCACCGACATCCTTAGGCTGAAACATGAAATTTGCACACCTAGGCACCTCGCCCTAAGTGTTGTAAAATGTAATATAAGTGTCTCATACATTTTGACACCATGGAATAACCTATTGTTATCACTGAAATTTCGCCCGCACAGGGCGACAAGAACTCCGCATCGTCAGCACAGAAAAATAGTCATTCATGGCACAAGGATTAATTCCACAGCACAACAAAAGGGTCAAAACTATGCAAAATAGCCCAAAAATTAAAAGGCGTTGTGCACCCACTGGGCACGCGCGCACGCGCGCACAACGTCTTCGTACTTGGAGTGCATATGCGCGGCTGTGGGGTGCAAAACCCGCGCGCCTACCAAACGGCGCATTTATGAAGTTGGTCGGCCTCCCAACCACTAATGGATCGGCTCCCAAGTCGATTTGACATCAAATCCGAGCTCAATCTGCGTGGGGAGGCTGGTCAAAGACCTAATTGTGCCCTAAAGAGCCCCTTTTCACATTCAAAAGAGGTTGCATAATAACCCAATGCTTGGCTATAA
>JASDQU010371658.1:125046-136881 GCA_032191745.1 Picea mariana
AATACCAATAAATAAACCCAATTTGCAAATACCCATGGCCACATATACACAATGCATCCTTGAATTTACTTTGGAATACAACATATCAATGTCATGTATTCCACCATGTGAGTTGGAAGGTCTAGCCATCACCTTAACATATTATCCAGGCTCTTTCCAATTACGTGTTCAATTATTTGGATACCTTCCTCTTCAACCCATACACAACACTAGGAGCATGATCTCCCAGTGCTATCTAGTGTCGGAAAAGAGGTTGCAGTCCAATCATCAATTAAATGGGGAAAGACCATTAAACACATGTATGGTGTTATGGCCCTTCCATTTCCAACCACATCATGGCCTCACACATGGTCATCCCTAATGGTATTCATTGCTATTATGGAAGTATATCTCTTGACTAAACTTGGTTATGATCTCATAACCCACATAACATACCACTAATGATATATAATTTCTTTCAAGTATTAAATAACATGTGTACCTCCAAAGCTTTCTTCCTTTACACATCAATCCAAATATTGACTTTAGCTGAGGGAATTCTTACCTCAATTCCCTTCATCATTTTATGCAACATAAGCAATGAGATGCATACCTACATGGATATTATCAAATTACTTGATGCTACATGATCATTTGATATTTTGTAGAATCTCCTCAGATCCCTTCACCAATTCTCTTGGTTATTACTCTTACCATCCTCCTTTATCTTCATATGTATGGTGTTTGTATACAATAACAACATCATCGTCACCCTAATTTTCATCCATGCTATAAGATTCTCCTAGATACACAATCCATCATTAGTTATACCCAAATATCATAGCATCATTAACTCATTCATATGTGTGTGTGTGTGTGTGTGTGTGTGTGTGTGTGTGAGAGAGAGAGAGAGAGAGAGAGAGAGAGAGAGAGAGAGTGAGTGTGTGTGTGTGTGTGTGTGTATTAGCAAACTAAGATTAGTCTACACTCATGCCATATACATGTTTAGGTATGTCCACATGTACCCATGCACATTAATATGCCTTAAGCAATTAATATTTTATGCCTATTTCATGCACATGCATTCCATATTTATTGTATGAATTATGCATCAATTCTATCATGCAGTCCAATGCATATCTATTTTAGATTTGATTAATTATTTATTATTGTTTTTGTAGATGGTTATCCTTGAGTTATTGTAGAGCCCCATTTCCCTTTGTATTTCCATTCTTCTCAGCTCTGCACTATTGGCCCCTATTCTAAGCTTTTCATTCAAGCCCCACTTGGACATTCTGCATTTCGAGCCACTAGATCCACTAATTTTTCCATCTTACAATTGTTTCCTTTATGCAAAGAATCATGTCTCCCAACACATTTTGGCTAGAATTCTCAATATACATAGTGTTATAACATGCACTACCCCAGTTGAATAATAACACCCCCCATTCCTTGACCCAACCGATATTAAAGTACCATTATCATTGATTGGCATTTCAACATTCTGAAATATTTTTTGTCATCTTTCTAATACTCTTTTCCATACATGGATTTTCTCAATTTTAAATTCCTTTCTTCACTTCATTGAGTGATTCACCATGAAGCACTACTTGGCCACTCAAGACCACTCTCCTCCAAATGGAATGCTACATTTCTCCATTTTCACCTATACTCTACTTTTTCTATGCACTCTGATAATAGAGGTAGCTTTCTTTCTTTGGGGTACTTTTAAACAAAAGTTATTATATCATACCAAATAATTTTTTCTTCATGCATTCCCATACTTGCACACGGATATGACTCATCCAATCCATGAGTCACACCTCATCTCATGATATCCTTTTTCCTTCTCTTATAGAAATCTTTGTATCCCTCACTATATTTCTACCTTCAAGGCTATGAAGTCCTCCTTAACTCCTTGTGCATGCAATGACATTCTTCACCTATTGGATTCAATATTTATGTGAGAATTTCTATTGGTTTTCCTTTGCAAACCATGCAGACTCTATAGTATCTTAATACTAATATTCCTTTGTTCTTCCTTAGACCTTTGTCAACATTTCATTATCTTCCCTACAGCTCTGTTGATCCGGATTATTTTGAGAACAACGTGAAGGAAGAAATATAACTGAGATATAACAATGAAATATACAAAAATATAGAAGAGAACACGGAAATACAATGACACCCAACTTCTATTACTTAATAAGATAGAAAAACATTGTAGAATACAAACTGGAAAAATAGGGTAGTTTATTTCTAAAAAGAAAGAAATGTTGGCTATGCTTCATTCAAAAGAAGCTTTACATCACACTCCATTGCATGATTAAAGGGCCTCCTTCAACTCAATTATATATGAGAGAGTGAGAGGAGAACAATTCCCATGATGCATGTGGGATAAATTGGACTAAGTTTATAAAATTCCATAGGCATGTAAAATACTAGGACTTCCCGAGGGGTCACCCATCCTAGTACTACTCTAACCTGAGTGTGCTTAACTATGGAGTTCTAATGGGATCTGGTGCATTAACGCTATGTTGTAGGAATGTACATAAAACCACTAGGAAATCATTACATGGTGTCTGTAATTAACAAATGAATATGACATTACATTCCATTCCCCATCAAAAGGGTGAATGTCATGGTTTATCAAAACCACAGGCTCAAGATGGTGATTCAGTGAAAAATATGGATGGCCACCAAGATCCATTTGGATCATTCCTCCACCCTTAGGAAGAAATGGTCCCCATTGTATCAAGTTCCCTTGGGAGACGAGGAGAATTCTGCTAAATCTGAAGCTTGGTGCGTTGCTTGCCTTGCTGAAGAAGTTTTCCTTCTTAGCTTGTTGAAGGTTGTCATGAACCTGTTTTTGGAGGGATTGGATCCATTCAACCAATATAGCTACATGATATACCTGAGTGTGGGAGGACTCTCTCGATGAAGATGCAACATGAAGAGTATGAAGGGTTTTTTTATAAACTTGCTTTACTGGGAAGTGTGGAGGCACCCCCATAGTTGCAGCAAGAACATCTTGGTACTCTTCTACAATCTTGTTGATCTGCTTCTATTGGATAGAAAGGTCTTGGGCTAAGGATGTAGTGGTTGCAGTGTCCTTTTGTTCACCTTCTGATCAGATTGTGAAGAGGCTAAACTTTGTAGTATGAGAGATTACATTGTGGCATTATTTTGGTGGGACAATAGTCGGAACTACCTCTGGTATTCGGTACAGCTGACCCCCCAGAGTAGCAATGATGCTACGGGGTCGAGACTCATAAACGGCATGACGGCTCCACATATATGGTTGGCCTAATATAAAATCACAGACTTCTAGTGGGGCAACATCACACAATACCTCATCCTTGAAGGGCTTGATGTCGTAGGACAGGCGACACTAATGGCTGACATGAATATATTGACCCTGGCAAAGCCACCTGATGTTGAATGGTTATGGGTGTGGTGTTGTTGGCAAATCCAACTACTTGACAACCATATGGATCTCAGTGGCCATCCACATTTTTCACTGAATCTCCATCTTGAGCTTGTGGTTTTGATAAACCATGATATTCACCCTTTTAATGGGGAATGGAATGTAATGTCATCTTCATTTGTTAATTATAGTGATCCAGGTGAATATTGGTGGCCACCCACCTATTCCAACTGGATCCTCTTGTCCATTTTTATTCAGCACGTTCTTTTGTACTTCTTTGTAATTGTGGGTTATACACTTTTGGGGTTGTCTGAATCCCCACACATCCTCCAAGTGAATACAAGTGGCCTCTCGCCTCATCCAACTAGATTATTTTGTATGATTTTAGGTCAACACATCTTGATGTACTTCCAAGGTCATTTTGGGGCCCTAAACATTTTTTTTTGGCTTGCCACAGTCAAATTATAGACAAAGTTAGATTTTGATAGCAGAATGTGTAGTTCTCAGAAATATCTTTCCAACGGGCTATCACGCACCTAAAATGGAGGTCGTATGAAAAAGTTACGACCCCGGGTAGTTGAGGTACCAACTTACACATAGGGGCCCACATGACTTTTGGCATTTCACCTTCTATGGTTAGGTTTTTGGATGTCTAGGGTTTTGGCATTCATGAGTAATATCAAAAAATCATTTGGAGCCTCATTGTAATGATTCTACTTGGATGGATGCGCATAGTAGCCACATCTCTTCTCGGAGATAGCTACCACCATTCGAGCAGGTGTTTCAATTCTGCAGTTTTACAATTTCAGTCTATTTCATTTATATAATAGAAGATATTGTTCACTGGATATATGTGTTATTCTTCATATCTCTGTGTTTATTGTATTCAGTCTGTAATCAGTTCATTCCGCTCCTAAATTTGGATAAGTGGTATTAGAGCAGTCTGCTCTTTATTTATTTTTCTTCATGCATGTCTCCAACAAGATCTGGGTACAATAAGTTGGGACTCAAACCAATTGAGTCATTGCAATATCGGCCGTGCCAAGCTCGACAACAACCCATGGGGGATGAAAAGGAAGATGATGGAGTAGGAGATCATATTAAATTTTTTCTCAATCAATACCTCGCACGACAAAGGAACAAAATGATAGACAACTTTGTGTGGATCCTTCGATATCTACCCACAAGAGAAGCATCTTTATCAAGTGGTCATGCAACCCCCTTCAAGGTACACGTAAATTTTTATATTCCATTATTTGAAGGGTCGATAGATGCGGATGTTCTAGATAAATGGTTGAATCTACTCGAAGGGTATTTTTTGGTCCACAATTTTTCCGATAGGGAAAAGATTACTTTTGCACTCCTCAAGGCCATCCCCCATGTTAAGGATTGGTGGGATACTTACTCTAATCAAAGGTTCGTAGAGGAATATGAAATATTTAAAGTGGCCCCTACATGGGATTCCTTCTGGGATGCCATTAAAGAACAGTACTACCCTCTTGGAAGCTACGAGGACCAGTATACCAGATGGACCACCCTGCATCAAGAAAGGGACCAGAAAGTACTAGATTTCACCAACATTCTCCATAACTTGCGCACCAAATTGGGTATCAAAGACTCTGACCATCATTTGGTGCTAAAATACCACAAATTTTTTCATAGATACATTCAAATAGAAATGGATTTTCTGGACATCACCTCATTGGGAATGGCTTATAGATATGTTGTCAAGATCAAGCAGAAATTTAAGCAGAAGAGGCGAGAGTTTGGATCCGCAAACTCCACACAACCGAAGCAGGGAAAAGGTGGCCCCAACCCACACAGCAAGGGACCAAGCTGAGATGGTCACTCTCAGGACAATCAGTCCAAGCCACAACACAAGAAGGGAAATGAGAAGATGAAGAAGGACATGGGAAAATGGTGTGAGTACCATAAAATCTCTTGGCACAACACTGAAGAATGTCGCTCCAAGCAGTCACTCGTGGTCGAGCAGAAGGACTATGATTCCAAATCAAATCCCAAAGGAGGGAAGCAGATTATCGATGTTGAACCCAGTGCTACTGTTGCTACCACCAAAATCCGTTCAGGAGAACCGGAAGAACCAGAGGAAGGGGAACGCCTATTTCATTCACATATGTGGGTAAAGGGGGCTTCGCTTCATTTCATTGTCGATAGCAGCAGTCAGAAAAGATGATTTCAATAAAGGTCATTAAGTGGCTAGACCTACCAACAACACTGCACCCGCAGCCGTACATCATCAACTGGCTTTTCCAAGGAAGAGATCTGTGTGTCAGCCAACAGTGTCATCTACCCTACGGCATCAACCCTTTCAAAGATGAGGTATTGTGTGATATTTATCCCCTTGAAGTTTGTGATGTTATTTTAGGAAAACCATATTTGTGGAAGCGTCGTGATGTGTATGAGTCTAGACCCCGCAGTGTTATTATTACTTTGGGTAGACAATTGTATAGGATACCAAAGGTAGTGTCGCCTACCGCTATTTCTTTAATCTTTGTTAAGAAATGTAGTAAGATCATTTCACAGACTGATAAGTTTGTCTTCTTTGTGATCCATGATCATAGTAAGCAAAAGGTCACCGCCAAATCCATCGCCTCTACACAAAGCCTCTCTTTGCAGCAGAAGTAAGTGGAAAGGATCGTGGAAGAATACAGAGACATCTTCTCCTCACCCACCGGGGTACCAACGCACTACCAAGTCAAGCATCCAATTGATATGAGCCCTGGTGCACCTCTACCTAATGGACTAGTCTATCATCACTCGTTGATGGAAAATGACGAAATCAGGCATCAGATCCAAGAGCTTATTCCAAAGGGGCACATTAGACCCAGCTCCTCCCCGTTCGAAAGCTCGATTGTACTAGTGTAGAATAAGTACGAGACTTGGTGACTCTGCATTGATTACAGAGCCTTAAACAAAATCACATTCAGGAACCAGTACCCAATTCCTAGGATTGATGACCTTCTTGACCAACTCAAGGGGAAAAAGTTCTTCAGCATGATTGACCTAAAGTCTGGCTACCACCAAGTTCCCATCACACCAACCGACGTATGGAAGACAACCTTCAAATCTAAAGAAGGTCTCTTTGAATGGTTGTTCATGCCCTTTGGCTTAACAAATGCACCAGCCACTTTCATGAGTTTGATGGATGATGTATTGCGACATTTCACCAACTCCTTTGTGATGGTATATTTGGATGACATCCTCATCTTCAGCAGAACTTGGGAGGAGCACGTGTGACATATTTAGCAACTTTTGAGCACTCTACAACAACACAAGCTATATGCCAACTTGGCAAAATGCTCTTTTGGAATGAACAGGGTCCAATACTTGGGCTACATTGTTGATGAGCATGGGGTACATGTTGATCCATCTAAGATCCAAGTCATCTATGACTAGCCAGCGCCGACCACACTAACTGAGCTTCGAAGCTTCTTAGGACTGGCCAACTTCTACCGATGGTTCATTTTTGGATTCTCCCATATTGCATGGGCCCTCAGCCAGGTGACCAAGGGCAGTGGTAGGGAAACTTTCATGTGGGGGAAGGAACAACAATGAGCATTCAATGATTTGAAGAATCGCTTATGCTCAGCTCCAATACTCTCCTTTCTCGATCTACAACAACCGTTTGAGATTGATATTGATGCATTTGACTATGTTGTAGGTGCAGTTCTCACTCAACACGGCCATCTAGTGGCATACCATAGTGAGACACTCTCAGATACTTTTTAGAAATAGCCCACCTACGACAAGGATATGTATTTCATTGTACAATCCTGTTGTAAATGGAAACATTACATTATGGGAGACGATTATCCACATTGATCACAAGCCTCTACAGTTCATATAGACATAGGGGAAATTGCAGAATGACTACCATCAGAAGTGGTCCACCTACCTGCAACAATTCCATCTCAACATCAAGTATAAGACAAGGATCTCAAATCATGTCATTGACTGCCTCAGTCGACCTCTTGTGGCTGCACTCACCAATTTTCTCCATTCATGTGGACATGAGGCATCTGAGTCGCCCCAACTTTATCAGCAAGATCTTAACTTCGCCACCACCTATCATCTCTTGGGTACAGGCACAACTATCACTAATTTTCACATTAGGGACAGACTATTATTCCATCTGGGCCATATTTGTGTTCCTACAAGCGACCGTGCAAATATGATCTGGGAAGCCCACTACAGTCGGATGGAAGGACATTTGGCATGGAGAAAATGTTGATTATTTGGGTTGATTGTCATTGATGTCAACTCTTGTAGAATGTTTGGTAGAAAAAAGGTTTGGGTAATGGACCCAAGTTTGTTTGATGTATAATGGTATGAGTTTTAACATATTTGTAGGTAATACTATTCTATATGGACAGTACATGTCATCCCATTTCCAGTGGTATGTGGAATGTCACATAACTCCTCACGGTTAGAGAGTTATGGACATGTGAAGTTTGAGAACCTTCATGAGTTATCTAGAAGCCCCTAAAAATTAAAAGTAGTCAAAGTGGATGCAAAGAAGAAATTATTTAAATAATAAAGTTAGTGGAGAATTTACTATTTATGGATAAGTCAAAGTGGTGGCAAAATAAATTATTTAAATAATAATGTTAGTGGAGAACTTACTATTTGTGGAAAGTGGTCAAGTGAAGTGGACAAGTGGTTAGAAGTGGGTTAGCCCTAAAATAAGGAAAGTGGGTTAAGATGGTTAGAAGGTAACCCCTTGAGGAAGCTACGTGAAAGTATAAATAAGAGGCAAGGATCTCTCATTTGATTACAATTGTGCACATTGAATATCTATTATTGTGCAAGGCTTATTGCAGGTACTCATTGATATATCTGAAGTTGTGCAAGTCTGAGGTAGCATGAAGGGATGACGGCGAAAGTTTCAGAATTATAGAAAATACTAAAAAACCCTAAGTTCTGAGGCGACGTGGGATAACATTATAATAGGGTGTGTACGTACGTGGGTTAGCAGTATATTAGGGTGCGTACATGAGGGTAAATCCATAGAAAATTGAGAAGATGAAGATGCCAAGTCTCTATATTATGAGAGAAAGTTCCCAAGAAGGTCTATAGTGATCAGGTACATCATATCTATCCACTAGTTCAAAAGGTATGTCTCATTTCTATGAGCAGTTGGATTTTTTTGTATACATGAGAAATGGTTATGGAGATTTGAGGATTTTCCCTAGAGAGAATATTGGTTGCATGGGACCTTCTGTATAAGTTATATCTATAGAAATATAGTGTTGGTATAATCAATATTTATCATTTGTTAGTATGGAGGCACATCTTGTATTTCTTGGCATATGGTTAAGGGTTCTTGTGATACATGGATGAGAACTTGCATTTGTGAAGTGGTTGAAGTATTGAGAAGTTGAATATCAGAAACGATTTAATGTCTAGTTCATGTGAGGGTTATTATACTTGTTCATGATTACATACACTTATATGGCACATGACTAGAGAGAGATATAGATTCTTTGGGTAAAGGTTATGTCTGAGGATGCATGCACAGGGTACATCTATAGTCTGGACATAGTGACAGGTTGCAGATCTATGTGAAAGAGGTTGCAGAGGGTCAAAAGTTTTCAGAATAAAGAAAACCCTAGTTTCAGAAGGCATACGCAGGATGCATAACAAATAGGTCATGTACATATGTAAGCTTCTATATAGATAAGGTGCGTACATATGCATGTTGCAGAACTACAGGTCACATACTTTTTGTATTTATTTGATACATGCTTAGTTCAGGTATAGGTTGATTGCAGGGAAGTAGTACAGGTTGGTTGCAGGTCAGTGATACAGGTTGGTACCGTTTTATAGTGGTATATCTCATAGTGATAGTGTGACAGTGGTTCCATCATTCTACTTCTACGTCATGGAGGTTGGACAGGGCAAGTACAGGTGGTTGTAGACACCTTCCGGTTGTAGCTGAAGAACATAGGGGGTTGTAGCCTCCTTCTGGTTGTAGCCATAGAATTGGGGAGTTGGAGCTTCCCTCGGGTTGTAGCCTAAGAAACTAGGGGGTTGGAGCCTCCTTACAGTTGTAGCTAGGAAAAAAAGGAAGTTGGTGCTTCCAATAAATGTAATTCTTAAAGACATATAAGAAAAATCATTATGTGGTTTTCTCCTGCTTTGGGTTTCCACGCAAAAACTTTGGTGTATTGTGTATATGTATGATTTCTCATTTGTTCATTGTTTATTTACTCTGAAACTATTGGATGATAATGCTACATTGATAAAAAATAAATATAACACTTGCATATTATGTTTAAAAAGGATTATATTGATCTATTATTGATTCACCCCCCCTCTCAATAATCCAACAGAAAATTGTGGTCGTTCTTCATAAACATTTTTATTGGCCAAAAATTCAACAGGACGTTGGCAAGTATATCAGATATTGCACTGCCTATGCCATTGTCAAGTCAACCATTAAGAAGCAAGGATTATAAACCCATATTCCTACTCCCAAGAAGCATTGGGAATCTGTCTCAATGGATTACATGTCTGGCCTTCTGTCCACCAAGCAAGGAAATGATTGTGTATTTGTGGTCGTTGATCGGTTTTTGAAGATGGTCATCCTCACAGCCCACAAGAAGAATATCACAGTGGCAGATACTGCCAAGATCTTCTTCAAACGAGTGTGAGTCCATTTTGGGATACCACAGACCATCATTTTTGACTGGGATAGTGGGTTCCTCAGCACATTTTGGTCAAGTCTCTGGTCACTGTTGGACACCAATCTCACTAAATCCACTTCTTTCCACCCCCAAACAGACGGTCAAATAGAGGTTGTCAATCGGATGATTGTGCACATCCTACACATGTAAAACTCTAAGCATCCACGTCCATGGGATGAGAGTCTCTCCTATGTTCAACACAGTTACAAGAGGGCTCTCCATAGCTCCATTAGCCATATCCCATTTTAGGTGGGGCTGGGATTCCAAGCCTTGGGTCCCATAGATGTTTCACTACATCTTTCCACCACATAGATAGAATCTTCCCATGTTCATTATGAGACCATCAAAGCCAATAGATTCATTGGGCGGATTTATCACATCCGCCAACAGGTCCAGGAGATTTTGCAGAAATTCAATGCTAAGTACAAGAAACACCATGATCAACATAGGGTACCACACCAGTTTTAGGTTGGAAACAAACTCTGGTTACATTTGCAGAAGGAGCATCTCACAGGGCCCCATCGTAAGCTTCACCCACTTTGCTATGGGCCTTACACTATCACCAAGTTTGTGGGTAGAAATGGTTTTGAGCTCAACACTCCACCCTTCCTTGGCCTGCATCCAGTGTTCAATGTGGACCTCCTTCAGCCATATTTTCCACCATTATTGGACACCTCAAAGATTGGAGAACAGCTGGCACCAATAGAGCTCAACTCTGACTGCATGGAACAAGCATCCACTGATCATATAGTGCACACACAGGTCAAGGGCACTCACCAGTAGAGGATCCAGCTTTATCAAATTGTCAAGGTAGGACAACTCCTACACCAAGGCAGGTGGCTCACCCGAGGCCAAATCCAGCAGAAGGTTCCTCACCTGATGGGGGAACTCAACACAATGGAGACCATTTCTTCCTAATGGGAGAGGATTGGTCCAAGTGGATATTGGTGGCCACCCACCTATTCCAATTGGCTCCTCTTGTCCATTTTTTTTCAGCATGTTCTTATGTACTTCTTTGTAATTGTGGGTTCTAAACTTATGGGGTTGTCTGAAGCCCCACACATCCTCCAAGTGGATACTAGTGGCCTCTCGCTTAATGCAATTGGCTTATTTTGTATTTTTCCATGTCAGGACATCTTGTTGTACTTCCAGGGCCGTTTTGGGGCCCTAAACATTGTTTTTTTGGCTCACCACAGTAAAGGACAATATCGGACAAGATACCATGACGATACCTAGATATGAGGGTTATTCTTTGGACAATGAAGATATACTAACATATAATGGAAAAATTATGTACCACAAAAAGACGAAATGAGAAATTTAATTTTCAATGAAGCTCATTGAGAAGTGTATATTGTTGGATTACTGAGAGGAGGGGTGAATCAGTAATAGAGCAATTTAATCATTTTTTGACCATATAATCCAAGTGTTATATCAATGAAGCATTATCATCCAATAACTGCAGAGTAAATAAGGAATGACCAAACATACACATACACAGTACACCAGTGTTTTACGTGGAAACCCAAATCGGGAGAAAACCACAGAATGTGTTTTCTTATATGTCTTGAAGAATTACATTCATTGGAAGCACCAACTTCCTTTGTTTTCTAGCTGCAACTGGAAGGAGGATCCAACACCCTAGTTTCTTAGGATATAACCTAAGGGAAATTCCAACTCCCCAATTCTCTGGCTACAACCAGAAGGAGGCTACACCCCCCT
>JASDQU010371658.1:139632-157586 GCA_032191745.1 Picea mariana
AAATTGATCAATAAAATATTTTAAAGTCAACCTTTCGTCAGTCCACCTTTTCCACTCACAAACCAAAACTGAAGTTGTATATATTTTCTGTTATACCATAGCTGTAACAACTTGTTATAAAGCTGTTCATCCGCTTTTTCCACCCTTTTTTGACTTAACAATCTTCCAGGATCGCTTCCCGGGTCACCCCGGGGGGTTTTGAGCCATTTTGGGCTTGTTTCCTTGCTTTGAAAGCTTTGAACAGCTTGCTGTTCATAATTTACAGCCATTTAAAGGTACTTGGTTGTATCTTTTAAACCCCTTTTTCACCCTTGTTTCATGCCCATTTTCTTAAAGTTTTCATTGGTTATTTACCCAGGATACTGGTTTACCCCGATGACCCATTCTGGGGCAGTTTCCAACACTTTAAGTGAGTGAACAGCTCGCTGTCCACTTTATTTAGTTCGCTGTCCTAAAAATCAGCAAGCTCATTTTCATCCCATTGTCCATAACTTTCACCCCCTAGGCCATTTTGGTCATCCAGGAAGCTAAGAAAGGATAACACCCAGGGTGGGTGGTCCTGAGAAGGACTTCTTGTAAGCCTTTCACCTTTCTTCTTCCCCTTCTTTACCGCCTCAGACGAAGGACCACTTGAGGTGCGGGTAGCCTCTGCCTCGTGCCGAGCTACCAAAGGGGCTATAACTGGCTTCACAGCCGGATAGGTCGGATCCATCCCTACGGACAGATATTGCTTATAACTCTTGCTTACTAGATTTTTCGCGTGTGCTGTTTGTTTTCCCTAGTGGACTCTAGGTTGGATTTTTGTTTTTAATGGCGTCAATTCCCAAAATGACTTATGAAGGAACCTCTCCTCTAGGGGAACCTTTTGTTTTTCCTTCTTACGGAAACATTGGTCCTCCTCACATCGCTACTTTGAGCCTTCCACGTCTCACAATTGGATTACCGGTATGGTTGTTTTCCACTAAGGTAATCCTGAATGCAGTTAGTGCTTCAGTTGTAAGCACTTCCCCCCAAGAGAATCAACCTCATGTTGATCCTTCACCTTCTTCACCAATAAGATCTTCTTCTCCTTCTTCACTTGCAAGGTCTTCTTCCATTTCATCTTCTTCGTTGAGTGAAATCTCTAAAGCTAGTAACTCGATGGATAAGAAGAAGAAGAAACAAAAGAATAAGAGGAAGAAAAATAAACAAGGGTCCAAATTTCCAACCACTGCTGGACATGTTGGAAACAAACTAGTTACTGTTAATTGTGCTGGGAGTGTTGATGATGCAAGAACACCCAAACAACCCATAAGCCCAAGTACCCTTGCATGCTCTGTAAGGGTAGACATCTTCTTAAGGATTTCCCTGGTCTGCCCAAGGTCATAGAAGCATGGTATACAACTCCTTTCCAGTCCCCATCGTCCGCCTCTGAACAACATGCCGATGACCTCCCGTCAACTAGTCAAAATACCCTTGGGAAGAAGAAAAGTAGAGTCAAGTTTCCTTGTAGATTATGCAGAGGGAGTCATCAAAATCACATTTTCCCTCGTATGGACGAAGCCTCAAAATTACTGGAAGACATGACCGTTTCACTGCCTCAACTTCCAGCTGCTTATCACAATCTTTCTCTCAACCCACCTGTAGTTGATGGAATGATCAATCTGGTTCCCCCATCGGTCAGTCCGATTGATCAGGTAGTCAATCTGGTCAGGTCCTTAGTTGAACCAGTTGACAAAGTGGTCGATCTGATCCCATCCTCTGTCGATCCCACTCTCCTATTAGAGAGTGCAACCCAAGTGGTCGATTTGATCCCATCCTCGGTCGATCCCACTCTCCCATTAGAGAGTGAAACCCAAGCGGTCGATTTGTTTGCACCTATCGACCCCATTCTCCCCTTAGAGAATGAAACCCAAGTGGTCGATCTGATCTCGTCATCGGTTAATCCTACTCTCTCGCTCGAGAGTAAACCCGATACTGCCCACGTTTTTCTTGTTTATACAGACTCTACCGTGTCGGGGGGTATTCCTCCTTCTCCTGTGGATCCTCCTCCAAGTAATGAGGCCATCCATTTTGATTGGGGTGTGCTAACCGGACCTCATCTTCCCTCTCACAGTCCTTTCCAGATTACAGTACAAGTTTGTGGTCGGGACGTTCCTCAGGCACTGATAGATGAAGGTGCGTCTGTTAGTATTTTGTCCTCTCTTGCTTGGCAAGTTTTGGGTTGTCCTCAGCTTGCACCAGTTACGCAGAATCTGTTATCTTTTAACAGAAGAACCAATCAACCTTTAGGGACCCTTCCTCAGTTTCCTGTAACTTTGGGAGGGAAAACTGTCTTTATTGATGTCATGGTAGTCCAAGACCCCATGGATTTCGCTTTACTCCTTGGGCGGGATTATGTTTATGCCATGAAAGCTATTGTGTCCACTCTTTTTCGTGTGATATCTTTCCCTCACGATGGAAGAATTGTGACTATTGATCAACTTTCATTCATCAGTCCTGATTGGATTACGTCCCTTAGTGGTTCTTATATGTACACGGTATCATCCCTGCCATAGGTAAATTATGTGGCGTTGTCTCCCATGCCTTCCACTGTCGATGACAATGACTTGGATCCGGTAGTTGACATGATGACCTGTTTGGTAGGGCTATTGGAACCTAACCTCCTTACCCCTCTCGCGACCCTTGATATGTGTTCCTTCCAGAGTGTGTTTATTCCATCAAGTGAAGATCTCTTGGAAGCCATGACTGAGTTTTGTCCTTTGACATGGTGTCCTTCTGGAGCATTGTCCTCTTGGAAGTCGTGATCTTGAAGAGAGTTGAGCATAGGTTCTCTGTTTTCAAGCTCATTAAAAAATGAAACCAGCCTTGAGCATAGATTTTCTGATTTCAAGCTGACTAAAAAATGAAACCATCCTTGAGCATGGTTTTCTGATTTAAAGCTCGTTAAAAAATGAAACCAACTGAGGATAGTTTTCGTGTCTCTGTAGCAACCTCATTAAAAAATAAAACAGAGCTTATGAAAATAGTTCCCATTTTTGTGTCAAACTTGTTAAAAAATGAAATAGTGGTCTAGGGATTATACGTAGAGTCATGAGCATAGTTCTTCTCATGTGTCAAGCTCGTTAAAAAATGAAACAACTTCCCCCTCTCCATTTGGGTCAAGTCCTACATATAGTATTTGAAGCTTCATTTCATTCTCCTTTGCAGTTGGATGAAATGAAGCTTGGGGGGCATTTGCCTCAGCCTCTGGACTTCATGTTGATGTTGAACCACTAGCTTCTTAAGCTGGGGGCTAAGTACCAACCATGTGAATTCGTGAACCATGCATTGGGAAGTCGCAATCATAGTTTTCAATGGTTCAAGCTTGTGTAAAAATGAAACCACCTACCTCAAGCATAGTTTCCTCTGGTTCAAGATTGTGTAAAAATGAAACCAGGTTCGAGCATAGTTTCGGCTAGTTTTAAGCTTGTGTAAAAATAAAATCTATCCCAAGCATAGTTTTGTTTTGTTTTAAAGCTTGCGTAAAAATGAAAACAATCCCGAGTTTAGTCTTTGTTATTTCTCATGCTCGTAAATACATGAGAATAAGTTACCGAGCTTAGTATTTGTTCTTTATCATGCTCATAAATCAATGAGAATGTAACCGAGTAAACTTTTATCACTTTTTCAGACTTGTAAAGGTTATACGAAAAAAGAACCCCCTGGAGTTCCCTTTAAGCTCTTTTCAGACTCTCTAAACATGAAAAGATTGTCGAGCGACCTTGTTCTTTTCACGATCGTAAAAGTATTTGAAGAAAAAGTTTGATGGGCGGTAGGTTATCACTTTTTCAGTCTCATCAAACTAATTTACGAAAAAGGAATTGAGAGAGTTCTCTTTAAGTGTTTTTCAGACTCTCTAAACATGAAAAACCCATGAGTTTTCTTTCTTTGGACTCGTTAAACAAACATCGAAAGACCCATATGGGACCGAACTACTCCTTCTTAGGGTTCGTTAAACATACTTCGAGGGACTCATCTGAAGGATGAGCTTACAGTTCAAGCATATGTTATCCTCCTCAAGCTTGTGTAAAAATAAAGAGGTACTTGCTAGAAATGATGGGGGAAAAATTGGGAAAGAAATGTGTATAAACCTGTATTCTATGGAAGAGTCACCTTTGAACATGACACCCTTTCACTCGCTTTGTGTCTAGGTTGGTAAATCCACTTGTCTCTTGATCATACTCCTTTATAATATTACAAATTGGTCTGTGATCCCCTTTTGTTGAGTTAGTTTTTCCAAGACAGTTGTCGTGTCGTCAATATGTTCAAAGAGAAGTTCAACCCGAAAAAGCCTTCTATTGCATCGACCATTTCTACAGTCTTTAAGCCTTCTATTGCGTCGACCATTTCTATAGTCCTTAGAACTTCTATTGCGTTGGCCATCCCCGATTCAGTCCTGAATCACTTGTTACTCTGATCTACATCAAATCTTGTTACCTGTTTCATGTCATTGATGGGGGATACATTAAGGCCCTCCTGTGACGAGTCTTTTCCCGTCGACTTCAACTCATTATCCATGAATTAGACTTAGAAACTAATTAGTAACTTGGAACTTGCATGCCTCAATGGCAGGTTTCCTCGCTTTCGAAAGTGTGTTTTCATTATTGACCCCTGATCAAGAGATTCCGCTGAGTGTTTGACTTCAACTCATTAATTCACATTCGTTGGATTGTACTAGAGTACCTTGGGATTCATTGACATTACTGGTGATTTCCCTCGCACTTGTTAACGGTATTCACTAATGAACGGTAATCAAGTGGTTTCTACCATGTTCGACTTCAGCACATGTATTCACATGGTTAGATTCGTACTATAGAGTGGTGGAGATGAAGACCCTAGATCTTTTCTGACAGATCCAGGTTGCGTTGGAGTATATTCAGTTTGTACTGTTGCATAGATCCACATTGTATGTCTCGTGGCTATGTTCAAATTTGTGTCTTTAACACATAGATCCACAATGTATTTTTGGTGGCTATGTTCAGATTTGAGTCATATTGGCATGGATCCACAGTGTATGTTTGGTGGCCATGGCCTGTATTACTTGACATGGATCTTCGCATGTCGGCATTTATACTTTGAGTCATTTGTATTCTGAGTATGGGAATGCCTACCTCAGTGATGATATATTATTGTACTGTATTTCCTTGTTTGTTGGCAGGTTTCCGACCGACTGTCCCTTGTTCCCTACACACACTCGACAAAGTATTTCAACTATCACTCTGTTCTAACTTCATACTTTGGGGGGCTCTCTGTTACAAATTATTTTCATCATCCCTCTGAATTTTAATGATGTAAACCTATATGTTTCCTTCAGAGGGGTCAGTAACCTGAATTCCTAAAGAAAGAAGGGAGAAGAACTTTTCCTGAGAGAAGAAGTTGTGTTTTCCTCTGTAAAAACCCTATTTTGGAGGATTTCCACAGGCTACTATATATGCAGGGTGTGGAAATGCCTAATTTCTGCACCTTGCTCTATAGCTAGGGTGTGGATTTTTCGTAGGCTGCACTATAGCTAGGGTGCGACGACCTTCGTACATGGGAAAAATGAGCATCTTCTCGATGCTTCTAGAAGGAGAAGA
Source organism: Picea mariana (assembly GCA_032191745.1). Taxonomy (NCBI): domain Eukaryota; kingdom Viridiplantae; phylum Streptophyta; class Pinopsida; order Pinales; family Pinaceae; genus Picea; species Picea mariana. The sequence goes on from JASDQU010371658.1 coordinate 145,230, forward strand.
TTCTATGGTGAGGTGGCTTCCGAATGGTTTGGATCTTACTCGCTTTCATGATTTAGTGGGATCATCCTAACCTCCTCACCTTATCCTCTTCAACTTATAAAAGGAGAGGAACTCTCATGGAGAAAGTTAGCTTGGTTGAGTTATTGAGTTTTGTAGCTTGGATTTGGCTTTTGAGCTTTTCTTTGTCAAGATAGATTGTGAATATCCATCAGATACATAGTCTTAGAATCCATTGGAGCAAGAAGTGTGTGGGAAGCAAGGAATCGTTGGAAGGTACCTAACGACATCAAGGCATCTGGTTGTAATCTCTCTTCCTATTATTTAATATAATACAGTGGCATGTTTCTTTCCCATAGAATAGTCTTTATTTTATTGCATAACTCCTTGATCATATGCATACGTTTTCATTGAATATACTTTGCTGCTTTCACTTTGGTTGGTTTGTGTCTCACTGTAGGATTAGTCTCACGAGAGAACCGAAGCGAAGCAGGGACACCAAAGATATAAGGAAGCGATATATTAAGGTAAGTCATCCATTCCTCCTTTGGTAGTAAACTCAATGATCACAACTTAGGGAAAGCGTCTTGTTCCATCTCGTTTTGTTCTATATCCAAGTGGATCTAGGGGGATTAGTTCATGTACGCATTTACCAATTTACCCAATAACAATAGAGGTAGGGGTGGTTGCAGGACTCAAGTGTCTGCAACCTTAGCTGGGACACAGATCTGTGATTATAATACTTAATAGAGCACTTAGCACCGTTAGTTCATCATTATTTACCTAATATCTACTTCGTTGATAAAACAGAGCATTGCAACATTCACCCAGATCTAATGTATCTAAGCACTTAGCATAAATAAATGGATCATATCTCACAGATTCAAGCATTAAGCACATTCACCTATATCATATCTAACATCCAGATTCATCATAAGCACAACGCATAAACATACTTATCTATCTATATATATCGAGAACTTAGCAAATAACACATAAATACATTGGAACATCACAAAGAGCAGAATAACACAGTATTTACGTGGTTCACCCCCACCCTGGGGCTACATTCACCAACTCTTCTTCTTTATTAGCTTCAATTAGTCATCTATATGCACAGAGCCACAAAAAACTTACTCCGCATAGGACAGGAGATTTGCGCGCACCTCGCCAGATCCTCCTTCCCTGAGCTAGGTCTAGCACAAAGCCTTTCATAGTCCATTACAACCACTTGCACTTAGCTCTACCAGTTTCTCACAATATGCACAGAGCATCTACAATCCATACTTGCACTTAGCTTATCGACCTCTCTACTTATTTATACTTTACAAAAATAGGCCTAAACATGGGTAAACCCATGGGTCGACATCCCATACCCATTACATATTCCCAAATCCCAAAAAGGACTCAAAAAGGGGCTGAGATCCTGTGATCTCTACTTCATCTTGCGCTCCATCTTCGATAGGCTTCCGAAGTCCCAAAATAGTTCAAACTTGACCAAGGATTTCCCAAAACTTGGTCAAGGGCCAACAGGCCCCCAACACTCACCTGTGACTCGTCCCGAGTCACTCTGGTCTAACTAGTTTTGCTTCGAACACCTTGAGCTTGGATCGAGCTGCTTTGAATTGCTGTTGTGCTATGGCCTCCTGTTCAGCGAATTCTTGGATGATTGCATCATTGATAGGTCCCTCTATATGCTGTTCAGCTGTAGTGACAACCTGCTCTAGCTTTGCTCCTTGGCTTTCTACCTCTGTAAACAATTGATAGGCCTCATCTTGTATGGGTTGGAGCCTTTGATTTACTTCTATAAATCTGCTTTGGATAGTATGGATCTGCTGCTGTGCAGTGCGTTGCTCTTGGGTGCGCTTCATTCTTTCCACAGTTGACAGGGACTTCAGTTGCGCTTGTATCTTTTCGGCTTGATACTTCACCTCTTTGAGCTGCGACTCCAGTGCCTTCAGTTCTGGGTTATCCATGAGTTGTTTATAGGTCTGGGCACTATGATCAGTGAGTTGTTTACATTCCAAGATAAGAGCCTTTAGCCTTTCAACTACGCTCTGGGCGGTTGCTTCTCTTTGGTCTCTTACATCTTGTGGGGTCTCAGGTACAGTGTGTAGCTCCAAATCTACTATGCGTTGTTGTAGCTGCTGGATGGATTTTGCGAGCTGGTTCACCTGCTATGTAACTCGATCTTTTGCCTCGATTTCTAAGACTGTCACAGAGGGAAGTGCTCTGTTGACCGCTTCTTTTACTTCGAGTTGCTCCGCGAGCAACTGTTCCTTTTCTTTCTGTAGCTGTGCTTTTTCTTCATCAAACTTCGCTTGGAGAGAAAGCTTTTCCTATTCTGTAGCACTGCGTTGCTCTATGAGTAATCCTTGTACTTGTGTCAAAGCTCGGGTGGCTTGCGCTGTTTCTTCCTGTGCTCGTTGAAGGCGAGCTTCGACTGTATCGGCTAGGCGGTGGAGTTGGTTTGGCTCATCTCCCAATTCTGGTTCTTCGAGTGCAGTGGAGACTACACGGCTGGACTGTAGGGCTTGCTGTACCCCTCATAGTTCAGTCTCAATTCGATCATACATATCCTCTTGCTTTGCATCTTGTTTCTCTGATATTTCCAGCGAAGCATCTTACAGGGTTGCTATGAGGAAGTCGAAGTCATCGGAGGTGAGGATGGTCTGCATATTTGTCATGGTGGCCTTCGATTTCTTCTGGGAGGAAGGTTTTGGAGGCAAACCTTTCCTCTTCTTCAGGGGATCAACCTCATCGCCTTGATTCTGTTTGAATTCTTTGTCATCTAACTCTTCGCCATCTCCTCCTTTCTCTGGTGATATGGAAGCAGTCTTCACAGATGCGCTGTCTAATTCTTGGACCTCTTCGGTCTTCTTTTTTCTTCTAGTTCTGGGTGTATCTTGCACAGTTTCTGGGCTGGTGATGTCAAATATCTCCGCAGGGTTTGCTGGAATAAGGAGGTATGCCGACCAGTCCTTTGTGATCTCCTCCAAGTCCTCCTCCATCAGATTGTCGTAGGATCTAAGTTGTTGCTTGTGTTCATCAACACACACAGTGATGTAAATAAAATGTTGATCTGTGCTAAACTTCATCAAAGTCATGAACCAATGTAGAGTGTTCGAATTCATGTGAGGCTCGGACTGGATGGATATCTTCAGCTGATTGTAGTAGGTATGGAAAACAACATTTGACTGCCACTATTTATTCATATCGCTTGAATACCATAGTGTACTGAACTTCGCGGCCAGTGGTTCAAATGGCTCGATGTCCGGGAAGGTCATATCTTCCGACATCTCCCAGGAAATAAAAGTTATAAGGATCAAGATCCAACTAAAATGAAATTCATATCCTTGATCCTGTTCTTCTCTACAGTAGAGTTCCAACTGGTTCACCAGGTACTTCGCTCAGTTCATCTGAAGGCCTTCCGCACACTTCCCTGCGAGGTCGACTACAAAACGGGTGACTTGGCTAGGTCGGTTCTTTTGTACTAACTTACCTGCAATCAAATGATAGGCAAGGCTCACTGTGCCACTATGGATAGAAGCTACTTTGTAGCTTCGCGTGCCCTTCTTGACATCGCCGTAAGTGTCCTTGATCTTCTGTGCTAGAGCGCGATCCATGTCTTTTCTAGGGTAAAAGTCTTGTGGATCAGGTCCTTGCATACTCAAGCCCATGATCCGATTGATCAACATTGGATCAACTATTATACGGTTTTTTATCCATAAATAGCCACCATGGTAACAAGAAAGTAGCATCTTGACACAGACGTTCACCTCCTGGTGTCTTCCGAAGTGAGGAATCTTCATGAAGTTCAGCAGGGTGGACTGCATGAGGTTCATAGTCCACGACTGGGGGATTATCTTCGAATTCTTCCCCTTAGTTCTGGTCAGGTGCTTATGTGGGGTGAGCATGTTATAGCTTTGCGATCTCCAAGGTTGAAGTCACTAAACTTCAATGCTGCAATCTTATCTTGGTCTGCTCGAACTGCGCGTATCCCGTTCGGGAGGTATGCCGTAATGAGGGTGTATTTGAAATATATGGGCACGCTATCTCGATTTACTACTCTGCTCAGAGGTAGAATATAGGAGGGTAATATGGTCGGGATCAATTTGGCATTCGCTAGATCATCCCTGTGCTTGATTCACTTTTCATCTGATGGTCGGGATGGTCCAGGTTCATGAGCAATGGACAGAGAGGCTGGAAGTCCTCTCGTCGACGATGCTTGTACACCTATAGACATAGACATGATTCTTTCAGTCATGAGGTCAATTAGAACTTATTCAACAACTTTCTCTACAACGCTCAACTTGTCCGACATACACACTCGAGGTTAACAATCTCGGGTTCGGGGAGTAACTTAGACACATTAATGGGATAGAGAGCAAGAGCACGATGATCATTGTTCAAAATCAACTTAGTCTGCGGGCTCAAACTCTCAGTTGGAAAAAGTGTTCTCAGTGCATGGCGCGATGGGATAAATAGGTAACTCGGCAACGGGTTGCTTGCAATGGGTATGAATCCTTCATTAACTCTGTTCTGTTCGTTATGGCGTGGTCCCAATGGTCGGATGGTGAGATGTCTGTCCATAAATGTCTTTCTACCCATTCAGAGCATTGGTATAATGGTTATAATGTCCCCAACGACGAAGCTGTTCTGATATCCCGACGAAGCTCCAATTTTGCAAATTTCCCTTCTGCGAGGTTTCCTATGGAACCTTCTGCAACTTGTCGATCTTAGCTCTCTTCTTACATAGCTTTTTATCCTTCTTCACTGTGAGCTTCATCTCGGTATGCCTTTTTCCGTTTTGATTCTTATCTTCTTGTGGTATAGGTACTTCACGTTGTTGAGATTCTTTCCTAAGATTCAAGGGTGATCCTTCTTCTTTATCGGGAATGGGTACTTCAATCTTCTGTGGGTCTTCTAGTGTTATTGAAACTTCGACATCCGAGTCTCCGATGTTAAATAGCTTCGATCTATTCTTCTGTTCTTCAATCAAGTGTGCGATCCTTCTAGTCATGAATTCTTTTAACTCTTGATTCTGTTGTTCTAAAACTTCTTCTTCTTCTTGCCTTCTGGCCTGATCTCTTTCAATTCAAGGTTTTCCTAGTAGCATGGTAAATGGGGCACTGTTATCAATAAATTTAATAATCTCAAAATCTTCGTATGTTGAAGTTCCATTGGCATTCATAGGTATCCGGGTGAGCTTTCCACATAGGTTTATCAACTTTGCTTTGAATAGTCCTATTCCTCCTACTGAAGGAATCATAGCAGGCCTCCCTATAGCTTCCCAAGTTCTCTCTATCATAATATTCACCTGTGTTTCCTCATCTTGAACACAATCAATATCGAAGTCTCCTATTCTTGCTTCAAGGCATTCTTTTTCTTTGAAGATCTCTGATAATCTGACATGTCGGTGGTCATTCAAGGTTTCTTTCATTTGTAGCAATACTTTTTCTGATTCTTTCTAGGATTCTATCATAATCTTAGTTTTTGGATCTGCCTTAGGGTTTTCTTGTCTTGTGTTCATTTCTTCAAGCTTATCAATCATTCTAGGACAATCCAATACTTCATGGTCCATAGATTTGCAACAAAGACAACTGGGCCTTCTCCCAGGGCATTCCTTAGCAAGATGTCTCGGTTTTCTGCAACTATAACAAAGGGTTAATCCTCTCTTTCTTTTAAATGATCCCCATCCTTTCCTACACTGCGTGCTAGGATCATGGTAGCTAACTTGCAAACATTTCTTTCTAGGGTCTTGCATACACTTATTAGTCCAAACATTCTTTCTATGCTTAGGTATAACATATTTTTCACTATTCTTATCAGATCTACTCATATCAAATCTTCTTTCATCTATTAATATCCTAGTTATCATGCTAGGATAGAATCTATCAAACATACCTAGATCCATACTGTTGAAACAAAAATTTCCACTTATCTTACTTCTACAGAGCACAAAGATTTCAGATCTAGAACTTTTCAATATTCTTACCTTCATCAGAGCACAAAGCTTTCCGATGTAGAACTTTTCAATAATCTTACCTTTATCAGAGCATAAAGCTTTCAGATCTTACCTCTTTTCTTCAGATCAAAATTCTTTTCCTTAGCATAGATCTTGTCAAACTAAGTAGAGTACTGCGCACTAGAGCAACAGATGTGCGCACAGAGCTTTCACAATGTCAAGTCAGATCTTTGCACATAGATTCTTCTTCCTCAATTCCCAACAATCACAGTTTCAGGTCCCAGCAACAAAACCATTTGTTGGCACAGGGGCAGACCGAGGGTTCAATGCTACAACAACGCACCAACAAAACCCTAACTACTGGCCCTTTCGGCAACACCTGCGAAGCAAATGAAGTCTCACCCAAGGTAGAGGCAGGGGTGGTTGCATGACTCAGGTCTCTGCAACCTTAGCTGGGACACATATATGTGATTATAATACTTAATAGAGCACTTAGCACCGTTAGTTCATCATTATTTACCCAATATCTACTTCGTTGATAAAACAGAGCATCGAAACATTCACCTAGATCTAATGTATCTAAGCACTTAGCATAAATAAATGGATTAGATCTGTCAGATTCAAGCACTAAGCACTTTCACCTATATCAGATCTAACATCTAGATTCATCATAAGCACAAAGCATAAACTGATCTATCTATTTATCTATATCAAGCACTTAGAAAATAACACATAAATACATTAGAACATTGCATAGAGTAGAATAACACAGTATTTACGTGGTTCACCCCCACCCTGGGGCTATGTCCACCAACTCTTCTTCTTTATTAGCTTCAATCAGTCATCTATATGCACAAAGCCATAAAAAACCTACTCTGCATAGGACAGGAGATCTGTGCGCACCTTGCCAGATCCTCCTTCCTCGAGCTAGGTCTAGCACAAATCCTTTCACAGTTTGTTACAACCACTTGCACTTAGCTCTACCAGTTTCTCACAATATGCACAGAGCATCTACAAACCATACTTGCACTTAGCTTATCGGCCTCTCTACTTATATCACCTAGATACTTATTTATACTTTACAAAAATAGGCCTAAACATGGGTAAACCCATGGGACGACATCCCATACCCATTACATATTCCCAAATCCAAAAAAGGACTCAAAAAGGGGCCGAGATCCCGCGATCTCTGCTTCATCTTGCGCTCCATCTTCGATAGGCTGTCGAAGTCCCAAAATAGGTCAAACTTGACCAAGGATCTCCCAAAACTTGGTCAAGGGCCAACAACCGGCCTTGGAGAGTTATATTTCCAATCCTAATCCAAGGCCCTAACCCTAAACTTGTTGATGAACCCTAGAAAAAAGTCTAGTAAATTTTAAGTTTAGTGTTCATTTTTATTGGTGATTCTTTACTCAAAGGGTATGGAAGTGCAATTGATGTTGTTTGAGACTCTTGAAAAATGAAACTTATAAGAACACTGGAAAATAAAGCTTTACACTTATTTTACAATGAAAAAGAGTTTCAAGAAAACAAAATTCATGAACAATCTTTCAAACCTTGAAATTCAATCTTTTCTCTTTTTGATGCAAAATGCACTATGCAACCTTTTTGAGAAAAAACAAAAGAATCAAGAAAAATGACGTTCTTTGTTTTTTTGAAATTCTTTTCAAGATGAGAAGAAAACAAAATCCTATGTTAATATCTTTTTCTTTTTCAAATATGAAGCAAAACAATGCAATAGAGAGAAATAGACCTAACTAGCAACAAACTAGTTTTTTTTTTTTTTCTTCTACTCAAGCAAAAACTAACAAAAGGTGCTAAAAGAAATAAATTTTGGTTTTTCATGTTTGAAAAATTCATGGAAAACATAAAATAAAAGCATCGAACTCAAATACAAACTCAAGTTTCAGAAATCATTGCAACAATGACCATGAAACCGAAACAGTGAGAGCAAAACTAGTCTTATAGTTATGCAATCCAAGGAATAAACCCTATATCATGAAAAATATTTCAAACCTTATTCTACAATGAAAAAGAGTTTCAAGAAAACAAAATTCATGAACATTCTTTCAAACCTTGAAATGCAATTTTTTCTCTTTCCTATGCAAAATGCACAATGAAACCTTTTGAGAAAAAAAAAAGAAGCAAGAAAAATGATGTTCTTTGTTCTTTTGAAATGCTTTTCAATATGAGAAGAAAACAAAATCCTATGTTAATATCTTTTTCTTTTTCAAATATGAAGCAAAACAATGCAACATATAGAAATAGACCTAACTAGCAACAAACTAGGTTTTTTTTTCTTCTTCTTTCTACTCAAGCAAAAAACTAACAAAATGTGCTAAAAGAAAGAAATTGTCTTTTTATGTTTGAAAAATCCAAGGAAAGCATAAAAGAAAAGCATCGAACTCAAATACAAACTCAAGTTTTAGAAATGACCGCAACAATGACCATGAAACTGAGACAATGAGAGCAAAACTAATCTTATAGTTATGGAATCCAAGGAATAAAACAAAAAGACCCGTTATATTGAACCTCTATATCCAAAAAAAAGTTTCAGGAATAAAATCCCCAAAAAAGACCCCCAAAAAACCAAAATAGGGCTTGAAAAAGGATGAAAAACAAGCAAAAAAGTCACTTTCTGGGACGCATATGTGAATTTTATCACTGTAGGGAGCATATATGAGGTTATTTATGCCCCTTTTCCTTTTATAGGGAGTGTATGTATGCACCTTAACCTTCTATAGGGCGCATATATGACCCATATTTCCAAAAAACACTTACGTAGTTGTACATGCTTTTTCTTTATAAAAGAATAATATGTATGCTTTTGTTGTCAAAGGAAAGAGCGTATACACTTTGAAAAACTTGGAAAAGCTAGATCTAAATCTTGAAACAAAATGCAACAGAGAGATCGAAAGAAAGCCAAAATATAATAGAAAACAAAAAACAAATCCAATAGTGACTCACAAGCATAGAAGCATCATATAACCTTGTTTTTCTTTTAGTTTTATAAACGAAGATTGACTTTTGAGACTGCTAAGGACACAAACAGAAACCAAGAAATCCCAGGAGGACCCTCAAAGACCAAGATAAGACCTTGACCAAGAAAAAAGGCCAAAACACCTATTTATAAGACTTGTATGCACCTGTCACCAGGGAAATAAGTGCATGTACACGCCCTTCCGTCTTACAACCCATGTATGTACACTAATATTATTGAAGAACAACGCGTACAACATCCAAAATTTCCATAAAAGGAAAGAAAAAGACTGGACTCAAGGACTAAAAATTAAGGCTTGGGTTATAAAAGATTGAACTCAACAAAAAAATCAAGAAGCAATTAAGTAAACCAAAGAAAATCTATGCAAGCACCTTATACTAACCCACAAAGGAGACAAAATCCCCATTATGGTCGCCAATTCTGTTTATGGGGAAAGTCCCCTACAATTGTGGGGTGACTGAAACAGATGAATAACTGTAAAAATTCAAGCAAATTCCAATAACATTAAGCAACAAAGATTCAATAACTAATTTAATTGAAATAACGAACTTTCATAAAAGAGATAAAGATGAACTTGTGGTCCTACGTTTGATGTATTTCCAAAATCTGAAGTCCCCTCACTACTCCTTGATTGATTCTTCTGAAACCTGCAAATCTTATGCATACACTTCTACAAGAAAAAGTAGTTATACTGATAACTAACTTGTTAGATCGATCAAATATGAAAGAAAATCACTGTAATCAATGTTCTAAACAACAAATATTCAACAACCATGAATTGAGCATTAAGAACACAACATTTCTAAGGAATGAACATCTTATTAAAATCAACAGTTTGAAGGCTAATCAATTACCTTATCTCTCGTGACATTGCTCTGTTGAAAGGACCCTAGGTCCCTCCACCCAAGCTTCCTTAATACAGTGGATCTCAACCTCTGATACACCAACAAACTCAAAGAGAACCTAAGAAGGTTTCTTAGTCATATAATGCAGTGTTCATGGATAATTGGAAACAAGGTTTTCCAGGTTTGGGAACCAACAAAACAAGGGATTTTCAGGGGCTTGCAAACATGGCGGGGGTAAGCCAAGATTAGTTTTCTTACACATGCATTCATTCATTACCTTTCTCCTTGAATTCATTCTCTATTTAAGTCATCTCTAGTCAGTTAGAGACGATTGAGTACGAGTAAAAGGAGTTAGGAAACTAACCAAAATTGTAACTCAACTTGCAATTATGCAATTTTTTTTAGCATTTAATGACATGTATGCGACTTTCCTCTGGGAAACCCGCGTATATGCATGTTGCATAAATGTTAGGGAAATACAAGTTCCAAAAAGTGTTTTTTAGAAGATCCAAAGGAGGTATGGGGAAATATTGTTTGCAAGTAGGATAGGGACGATGCCAATAAAATCATCAATGCTTCAATGGTGGAAATTGACACTATAATAGATGGGGACCATCATTTTCTAAGGGTGGAGAACTGATCTGAATCTTGGCGGGGCTTATAGTCTAATTTCGGATGTGTAAGTCATAAAGTCATATTTTTATGTAAAAGGGAACTTGATAGATATGTAATTTATAGAGTCAATCCTAATCAAAATTGACTTCATCAACAAGACACCTTATAAGAAGGCAATAGGAGGAGAGTGAGGGTTGGGAACGAGAGGTCCCAACTTTGTCCTCATTACATGTAATGGTTTTTATTAATGGAGTCCTTCTTCTCCAACTCTCTCTCTTTCTCATATTTTTGTAGTGTATTCAGTTCATGTATTTTCATCAATGTTCTTGTGATTCATTTCATGGCATATTTGAATTTTTTCTCTCCACTTCTTTTGGAATTCAAGCCTTCTGGATCTTAGCCCTCAAGATCCGAATTACCAATGAGAAATAATTGACAAGGTAAATGTAGATTGCATAAACAACCCAACCTCTATGCTCGTTTATGATGATCCATCTATCTTCCCAAGTCTATGGATTACCCTCCCATTGCTGATTTTGTGTTTTTAAGGGTTGTATCTCAGTCTAAACATGAGGGTTTCAACATTTAGAACTTTAGTGGTGCCTCCCCATAACAAAGGTAATCTATCATGAGTGAAATGAATGGTGAGAATATCAAGAGTGTCCATTATAATGGAGGGGGAGTGAATTCCTAGGAGGATGAGGAATGAATTCATATGAGGCTAGAGGACTCTTGGGATTTCCCATAATGATTGTACCCAAGTGCATGCCTCTATAACTATGTGAGGTAGAAATTTCTCACCAACCACCACATGCATTCAATGATTGACTTATAAGTCAAATATGGTGGACAATAATAAACTTGGGCACCAAACATGTTCAAGTGAAATAATTTTGGACAACAATTTCTTCATTGTAACTGGCAGAATATTTGATACTACATTATAGATACATTTACATAAATAAATAGGTCTAAAAGAATCAATTGTCTCAGGTCGATCAACCTTAGGAATAAGGGAAATGAATGTAGAATTGATAGAGCCAAGAACACTACCTAGGAGACTAACCTTTTCCACCACTCGAAGCAAGTCCTCGCTGAAAACTTCAAACAATCCCATATACTCATTTGTCCACCCATCTAGGCCAAGACTCCTGCCTTTCTAAAATGTAGACAAAAGACTCAGGAGCTCTTCTTTATTTATCTTCTCATACATCTCAGGGTTGTCTTCTTCCATAACAAGCTTGGGGAAATAAGAATATTTTTTGACTATTTCTACAATATTCACCATGTTTGGCTTTGTGCAGACATTTTCCAAAATGTCTAACCACCATCTTAACTAACCCTTGAAAATTCTTTGGCTGTTTTCCTTATGCATTTGTCATTTCCCAAATTGTATTAATACTTTTCCTATGATTAGATATGTTATGAAAATATTTTGTATTGTGATATCCTAACTCTAGTTAGACAACCCTACTTTTCATCCTCCAATCCCATTCTAAATCTCTTGATAGCTTCAATTTATTTTCTTCAATAACTGTTACTCTCATAATGTAGCGACCACCTACCTCTAATCATCAAGAGTAAGCAAAATTAAACCTTTATATAGAACCAAACAATAACATAAACATTCATTAAGATAATTGCACATAAACTTTACAATCCACACCACTATTTCCAACATCAAATCATTAAATGATTAACACATTACCTACACAAATACAATTTAAGTCATCAAGAGCTTCTTAAACGCATCACTCTAAATCCGAAGATCTATCTAGTAACTCAACAAGTAAAAATTAAGTATCTATCTAAATTGTAAGCCTCTTCCAACTTTACTTAAAGTTGAGCAAATGCGCTTTTAATTAAGCCGATTGCGCAGGTTGTAACAAGTTCCATTATTTTTTTTTGTCATTCAAATTTATTGCGTGGGC
>JASDQU010371659.1:14596-34944 GCA_032191745.1 Picea mariana
CTTAATTCTCATGGGGTGGCCATGTGCCTCTCTTGGATAGAACGCTATATGAGCATGTTATTGCAGGATTGTCGAAAGCCGTTTGGAATTACACCTCTTTTGAGCCTGTAATTCACCACCTTACGCCACATATTACATTTGAATTACCATGGTTTCAATTGAGGGACCACTCACAAAAAATATTGCATGAGCATGTTGTGTCCCCGCAATGAACTGTGGCCATAGATCTAGTCCTGATCTGAGATTTGGGTGCACTTGCTATATTTAGCGCCACTACCAAGATTAATCGCCCACCAATTTTGAGGTCCACTAAAACTGTGCCTTAGAGGAGGGCTCTACCCTTTCCTTTATCCCCTTCATAGATGTGACCTAGGGCTATGACCTCACACAAACATGTGATTGCGAGTGTGAACAAGAGTGGTTTGGAAACAAACTAATTTTATCCTTGTAATTCACCACAAACCACCACCTATCCCCTTCTCAAAACCATGGTTATGATTGCGGCCCACCTTCAAAATTTTAAAACTCGATCACCTTCTAACCCTGCAATGGAGCATGACCACTGATATTGTGATCTATGATGAGTTTGTTTGATCAACAACTCAGATCTGGAACTTTTAGATGGATGTCTTGGATCTACACCTTCTCAAATTGATGACTGCAATTTGCTTCGTGATTTGGGCTTCGGACCATTCAGATCTCAAATCTCCTCTGCCTTCAATGCTTTTACCTGGAGCCATGGATATCACAATGCATTTCCTCTTGAATTGAATGACCAAGAATTACATTGGACCTTCGGACTCTAGGAAAATCAAATCTCAAACCTCCTCTACCTTCATTGCTTTTACCCATAGCTATGGATTTGACGACGTGTGTCCTCTTGACTCAAACAACTGAGAATTACTTTGAACCTCCAAACTCTGGGAAAATAAAATGTCAAACCTCCTCTACCTTCATTTCTTTTACCCAGAGATATGGATCCAATGACATGTGTCCTCTTGAATCGAATGACTGAGAATTATTTCGAACCTTTGGAATCCAGGAAATTCAAAACTCAAACCTCCTCTGCCTTCAGTTCCTTTACCCAGAGCTATGGATCTGACGACGTGTGTCCTCTTGACTTGAATGATCGAGAAATATTTTAGACCTCCAAACTCTATGAAATTCAAATCTCAAAATGTGCGCTTCCAATTTCTTTCACTCGGAGCTAGGGATTTGATGAATCATGGCTCTCTCAAATCAATGGCTGAGATCCCTTCAGGTCTCTGGACTTCGTGAAACTCAAAACTCAACCTTGTCTTTCCCTTGAATTTCATGGATTTTTGTCCTGTGTCCCTGCTAATGGAAGGTCCAGATGACATAGTTGTTTGATGTCATATGATGTCACGTCTGTTGATGTGTCATGAAAGAAGGGTGACATGTGTTACGACCAAATGACCTGGAATGAGTGCCACATGTCATACATGATGAGTGTTCCACATGTCATGTTTGATGAGTGTACCATTTTCTTCAACACTTAAGGACTTCAGCCATTCGGGACTTTGTGACCTTTAATACTTCGACACTTCAGCACTTTGGGACTTGTAATTCTCCAGATCACTGAAATCCGAAGTGAGGAATCCTCCTCCATGTGTCTTTTTTCTTTGGATGACTTAGATTATTTCAGGAGTTAGAGTTTCGGCTCTTCAGGAAGTTGGTGTGTTTCTCATTTCAAAACCCCCGAAGAAAAACCCTCGAAGTGACGGATATGATAATGTGTGGCTTCTAGATTCGGATGGTAAAGATCCACTTTGAGACTTTTATCATTTCATGGTTTGTATAGGAATTGTGGATAAGATCAATGACTCCCTTTTGATTTTGAGATCAATGGTTCATAATTAATTCGGGAGTCTGGGCTTCGGCTCTATGGGAATTTCACGCACTTCTCACTTAAAAAATCCCGAAGCTCATTTCCCTGAATACTTGGATTAGATACCACCTGTCCCCCTCAAGATCAATGACTTATGCTCTCTCTGGGCCTTCAGACTTCAAATCTTTTTCTATGGTGCTATACTTTATATGAAATTTTAGACTTCTGAATGCCCGTGAGCCACTAATCTGAACTACTCCTGGAATCTCCTCCGTTGAAATATTACAACTACATGTTGCTTGTGTTTCAAGCCCAAAATGGGCTCTTATGAAATCTTCACTTTGTGTGCATGGATGCAGCTTGCCTTAACAAGGATTTGGAAGTTTGGTTGTGGGTTGGGGAAATAGAGAGACCAGTGACTAGAAAACAGGAGGTGAGTGATATTCCTTAGAGAAAAATAGAGGGGCTTGGGGCCAAGATTTATTGTTGGTAAGACATTAAAGGAAACCATGGCACACAAACAAAAAAAGGGCAAACAAAAAACCAATTTTAACAGTCGAAAGGGACAAAATTCAAGACCTGGGCTACGAAAAGGAGAGAGACAGGGAAAATAATTATAGAATTGGGTATTAACAATGAACGCATACGACTCCAGCCAACATATATTATAACATTTGGCTCCATAGGGGATGACATGCTCCCTGCGATCTTCCAAGAACGCACAGCTCTAGTGGCTTAGCTATTGGGTTATGGAGTCTCTTATTAAAATAAAAATAAAAATAAAAACAAAAAGGGAGTGGTATTTACAATGGTGGGATGTCAATCACGGCCTTAAAAAACAAATTATTTATAAAATTCCAGTTGACAGGGCCACCCAAAACCTCAGAATCCGGCAAGTTATGCAATTCATAAGTGTTGCTTGAAAAAACCTCATAAATCTTGAAGGTTCTAATCGACAAGTGTCAAATTTACCATGTTTCCCCTTGTATTAATTTAGTGCATCCCATTTGAGCACCAGATCCCCCAGCTGGAATTCTTCCTTACTTGCGCTCTTGTCAAAGGCTCATTTTATTTTCTTTTGATGACCCTGTGCTTTATCAAGCAACTTCTCTCTAGTCTGTTGCACTTCAACTAGCTGCAGTATCCTCCTTATCATTCATTAGTTTCCCCTTGATAGTCTTGGAGTAATTTCGCCAGAGGAAAAGCAAGCTAGGTAGAAAAAATAGCCTCAACCCCATACACCAGTTGAAAAGGAGAAATGCCTAGTGACCTTTTGGTTGTAACTCTGTCAGCCCATAATGCAAATTTTAGCTTTGAATCCTAGGCTTTCTTGTTTTCTTCTAACAACTTTTTGATGATATTTATGAGGCTCTTGTTATAAGACTCTGCTAAAACATTTTCCTAAGGGTAGTTAGGAGTAGAATGGACTAGTGTGATCCCATACTTCTCACAGAAGTTAATTAATGGATTGAATTTGAAAGAGGTGACATTGTCTGTAAAAATCCTGTTTGGACAACCAAATCTGGACATGATGTCCTCAAGGAAACTTATGAACACCTTGTGGGAGGCACTCCTTGTAGGGATGGATTCTATCCATTTGGTAAAATAATCAGTGGCAGTCAAAATACACATGTGTTGGCCACTTGAGGCTGGGCAGATTTATCCAATAATGTCAATACCCCACTACTGAAAAGGTCAAGAACTTGCTACATGTTTCAAAGGAAAATATTTGAGTTGTTGATTTCCAACAAAATTTTGACACTTGGTATAGGCTCTAATCTTTTCTCAAAAATCCATAAAAAGGCTAGGCCAAAAATACCCAGATCTAAGGATGTTATATGATGTGGTCCTCCAAAAGTGATGTCCCCCACATGAGCCAATGTAGGAGCATCGTAAGAAATCTAGCAAAGAAAGCACAAAGGTGGAGGACAACTCAATATGCACCAGTGCAAATTTTGAAGGAATTATGAATTTGAAAAGATGAAACATTAATGTAATAGATGGAGGAACATAGTTTCCTTAAATGTTTTTGGGATTGTAACACAGATCTTGAGCATATCTCTCATCTGTTTGTTTGAAGCATTTATTTTATTAAATGTAAAGTAGTTGTATCTTTTATTTTGATTAGATAGCTTAGAGTGTAGGAGGGAAAACTCTAGAAATCTCCCTGGTATGTATTGTATTGTAGGATTATTCTCATTGTAAGATTATAAGCTGTAGAGCAAGAGAGAAGAGAATAACAAATATTTTAGAAGTTTTATAAGAAGATAGTTGTTTCTATTGAACCCATGTGCATAAGCACTTGGATTAATATAAGAATGCTTTGATCCAATTTCATGGTGTATCATGGTTACGGTTTGCATCTATTGAATGTTATGTTTACAGTTTTCTTATATACTCTATTGTGCATTTTGTTTCAATGTTGTGTGTATGTATGATTTCATGATTGAATGTATGAAGTCTTTGGGAGGGAGAGAATGAGTTTCAATTGTTTCTCATCCTGATAATTCCTACAAGGAGTGTAGTGAAAGTCTATAAAGAATGAATTGATGGGTTCTGAGTCTTACCTTAGAAAAGCTTAGGGGAGATATCTTTGTTCTCATACCATTAGAAGTGTAAGTATATAATAGATCCTTGCAAGGACTGCGCAAGAAGTTCAAAGTCTTATACTTTTCCAACCCAAGTGAGGGGTTGAAGGATTTCTGTTGCAAAGAGTGCAAAGGAGAGGAAGACATCAAATAACCCGAGGTTATCGTGAGTTCCACAAGGAGTGTGCACAAAGAACCCTCAAAATTCTTGAGTTTGCAGTAAAAAACCAAGATCAAAAGGGATAGAGAATTCCAAGGATTCAAATAAAAGTAGAAGGTTGAATTCACCTCATAGAGGTTGACCCAAAAATAATTGACGCCAAGTCCTTGGCTAGGAGCCATTGAAAATATGAACTAACGGTGGAATTTCTCGAAGGGATAAATACCAAAATTTCATGAGTTATTGGATCTAGTAGATCAGTGGAAAGGATAAGGCTGATAACCTTTCAGCGTTCACAAGTCCAAGAGGAATACAATCCATTGGATCTGGATCAACAAGATTCATTGGTCTCTTGATTTTAGATCTTGACATTTCAGAAGTCGGGAGTTGGATCATTGGGCTTGCATTGCAACAATAGTCCTGACATCATGAAATGTAAAGTCGTGACACGATCGTGATCATTGATCGAGGAGACGACATAAGAGCATTAGATCTAGTCCTGGCGAAAGGCACCACATTGGGTTTTGGGGTTTCGTGAGTGGTGAGTGTTGGGTTTGTTTTCTGCGCCAATACCCCTAAAATCGTGATTCATGAAATAACTTTTCAGATAAAGGTAGCGGTCGCATTGGTTGGTCACGTAGGTAAGAGTTTGAGCCTAGTGCTTTTCGGTGTAGGCGTAGTTCCTAAGAAGGACTTGTGGTTACAAGTGTGAATATTCCAGCTAGGAATCCAAGAGTCATTTCATCTCAAGGGGAGATTAAGAATGATCCTTAGACTGGGAGGTCAAGAAGAACCTGTTGAGGTAGGGGTGCTGCATTAGGTGGTATCAGCACACATATTTTGAATCTCTACAGTAAAGAGTAGATTACAACAATGCCGCCTAGACGACGTCAAGATAGACCAATTTTTGATCTAGATATCGAAAGGTAAATGAGGTAACTTCATGCTCGATTGGATCCTATGGATATGACACATAGGCGATCAACTGATACAAGAGATGTCAGTGAGGCCAAAAGCAGAAATGAGGCTGGAGATGAAGAAGAAGTTTTAGTTGAAGATGTTGTAGAAGAATGTCTATTCAGAGTTGTTGCAAGAATAGGTGTAAGAGCAAAGATGGATATTCCAATGTATGAAGGAAACTTAGACGTTGAAGAGATTATAGATTGGTTTAAAGCTATGGATAAATACTTCTATTATGAAGATATCGAAGAAGATAGGAAAGTAAAACATGTTGTCACTAGATTGAAAAGGCATGCAACACTGTGGTGGGATGAACTACGGGCTGACAAGCGTTGCAAAGGAAAGCAAAGAATCAAAATTTGGGATAGGATGGTCGGAAATATGAAAGACAAGTTTATATGCACGGACTATCAAATTAACCTATTTCGAAGAATGCAAAATTTGAGGCAGAAGGGGATGACAGTGAAGGAATACACTGAAGAGTTTTATCGACTGAACATTAGAGAAGGCCATCGCGAGATTGATGATTAAAAGGTCACCATATACATGAATGGTATGAGATATGACATTCAGGATGATATGATCATGGTAATGATCATAAATGTGTAAGATGCGTATTATATTGCTCTAAAGGAAGAAGAAAAATTGACCCGGAAACAAGGTCAAAGGGGTAGAGGTATAAGTCATAGCAGAGGCAAAGAAATTGCCCGGGACAGAGTACAAAAGCCTCATAATCACCTAGAAAGAGGAGGAAGTTCATAGGGAAGACAATATGCCAATAAGAACACTTTTCTGCAAGCAAGAGGAAGAGGCAGAGGCAGAGGAGGTGAAATAAAGTGTTTTTTTTGTGGAAAGATCAGACAAAAATCTTTTGAATTTCCCAATAGAATAAGATATGGAGGAGGTGAAGCTCACATTTCAAAATCCCAGAGATGAAATTTTGAGGAAGAAGATGAAAAAGGTGGAATATCCTTAATGATGAGGAAAACTCTCTTGAAACTAGAGAAAGAGGCAAAGAATTAAGTTCAGAGAAACAATGTGTTTAGAACTGCTTGCGAGATCAAGGATAGGGCATGCAAGGTAATTGTTGACAGTGGAAGCACAGATAATCTAGTATCCATAGAAATGGTGGGGAAGTTGTAATTGGAGACAGTTGCACATCCGAGCCCATACAAGGTTTCATTATTGCAAAAAGGACATCAGGTAATAGTCACTAAACAATGTTTAGTTGAATTTAAGATAGGGGGATATAGAGATGATATTTTATGTGATGTTATTCCCATGGATGTCTGTCATATTTTGTTGGGGAGACTGTGGCAATATGACATGAATGTTTTTCATGATGGAAGAAATAACATAATGCACCTTGGAGAAGAATGGTAGGATGCATATGTTGTTGTTGATTGAAGACAAGAAGGTGAAAGAAGAAACAAGAAACACTATACTTCTCATGAGTGGGAAGGAACTTCTTGATGAAATCAAGAAAGAAGAAGACATGCAATTTGTTGTGGTGAGGAAACCTAGAGTCATTTTAACCAATACTTCGATAGATGATCTATCGAAGGAAATTTGAGAAATACTGGACAATTTTACTGATATAGTAGTGGACGATTTACCTTGTTCGTTGCCACCCATCAAGAGCATAAGCCATCATATCGACCTTATACTAGGAGTGAGTTTACCAAAAAAAGCAGCGTACATACTGACGCCGTAGGAGAATGAAGAGGTTAATAAGCAAGTCCAGGATTTGATGGACAAGGGGTTGATGAGAGAAATATTGATTCCATGTGTTGTACCAATAGTGTTAAGTCCAAAAAAGGATGGTGGATGGAAAATCTGTACAGACTCGAGGGCTATAAAAAAATCACCATCAGGTATAGATTTACTTTACCGAGGATGGATGACTTGATGGATTGCTTCAGTGGAGAAATGTTTTTTTCAAAAATTGATTTGAAAAACAAATATCATCATATTGGAATGAGGGAAGGTGATGAATGGAAGACAACATTCGATATGAATAAAGGGTTGTATGAATGGCTTGTCATGTTGTTTGGTTTGACGAATGCGCCAAGTACTTTCATGAGGTTAATGAACGAAGTCTTGAAGGATTTCATTGGAAAGTTTATGATTGTGTATCTTGATGATATACTGGTCTTCAGTAAGACTGAAGAAGAACATATGAAACACCTAAATCTAGTAATGAGAAGGTTGCAACAAAAGAAATTGTTGATAAATTTGAGGAAGTCATCTTTCATGAAGAAAGAGCTCATTTATTTGGGTTTTGTGATCTCTTTGAATAAGTTGAAGAGGGATCCTGAGAAGATAAAAACAATCAAATATTGGTCATCACCGAGAAATACCTTTGAAGTCAGAAGCTTCCATGGATTAGCTAGTTTTTACAAGAAGTTGATCCAAAATTTTAGTGGAATTGTTGCACCAATGATGGACACAGTCAAGAAAAGACATACATATTTTCATTGGATAGCATAAGCAAAGAAAATTTTTAATATGTTTAAGGAGAATATAACTGGACAACTAGTTCTGGTTTTGCGAGGATTTGGTAAGACATTTCAAGTAAGATGTGATGCAAGTGGGTTTTCTATTGGAGCAGTCTTAATCCAAGACAATAGACCGATTGCATACTTTAGTGAGAAGTTGAATGATGACAAGATGAAATATTCCATGTATGACAAGGAGTTTTATGCAATCATATAGAAGATGAAGAAATGGAGGCACTACTTGGTTCGAAAAGAGTTTTTCTTGTATCGCGACAACCATGCTTTACAATTCATAACTCGACAAGAGAAATTGAACCAAAAACATGTGAAATGGGTTGAATTTATCGAGAACTTTACTTTTGTTATAAAGAACATTTTTGGGACTGCTAACAAGGTTGTTGATGCATTGAGAAGGAAATGTTTGATTCTGCAAGAGTTTCGAGTGAAGACCTTAGGTTTTGATAACCTTAAGGATATGTACAGAGATGATTCAAATTTCAGGGATGCTTATGAAGCATGCAAAAATCTTGTTCTGAGAGCCAAAATCCAATGGATTGAATACTTAATCCAAAATGGATTATTATTCAAAAGAAATCAATTGTATATCCAAAAGAGTTCTATGAGAGAGAATCTTTTAAAGGAAAAACATAGTGGAGGATTGGTTGGACATTTCGACCATGAAAAAATGTTTGTGCAACTGAAAAATATGTATTATTGGCCAAGTATGAGGATAGATGTCAAGATATTTGTCAAAAAATGTAGAATTTGCCCACATGCAAAGGGGAAAAGACAAAATACAAGGTTATATCGACCATGGCTAGTACTAGAGAGGCTGTGGGATGTGCTAAGCATGGATTTTGTGTTAGGACTACCAAGGACACAGAGGGGTTGTAATTCCATATTTTTGGTAGTAGATAGATTCTAAAAAATGGCACATTTTATTCCATGTCAGAAAACCAGTGATGCAACACACATTGAAAATCTGTTTTTCAAAGAAGTTGTTCAAATTCATGGCTTATCCAAGAGTATTTTTTCAGACTGGGATACCAAATTTGTTGGGCATTTCTAGAGGAAAATATGGAAGAAGATGGGGACAGATTTATCTTTTAGCTCTGCATATCACCCTCAGAGGGATGGACAAACTGAGGTAGTAAATTTAAGTATGGGAGACTTGTTGAGGAGTTTAGTAGCTGAACATCACAGTCAGTGGGATCAGATTCTTCCACGAGTGAAATTTTCATATAACGATTCACCTAACTATAGAACAGGATAGATCCCATTCTAGATAATGTAAAAAATGCAGTCGAGGGGAGTGTCTGATTTGAGAGACTCAGAGGAGAGAGAGTTCGGAAGTGTTGGAGCAAAGTACTTTGCAGCAAAGATGCAAGAGATCCACAGTAAAATTAGGGAAGGGTAAAGAATTCCAACCAAGAATACAAGCGTAGAGCATATCAACATAGGAGGGAACTTCATTTTGAAGTGGGAGATTTGGTCTTCACGCACCTAAGAAAGGAAATATTCCCAAGGGGAATGTATAATAAACTGAATATGAAAAAGATAGGACTATGTAAATTTTTGAGGAAATTTGAGGCAAATGCTTATGAAATAGAATTACCAGATGGTGTGGGAATTTTACCCATATTCAATGTAGTCGATATGTATCCTTATAGAACAGATGAAACTAGGGGATCAAAGGATTAGAAAGAATTTCAATGGGTCAGAAAAATGCCTGTAGCTGAAAAGCCACAGATGGAAAGAATAATTGATCAGAGAGTTAGCAAAAAGACCTGAAGGAAGAAATATTTTGATTATTTGGTCAAATGGAAAGGATGCCCAAATGAGGATACCTGTTGGGAAAGTGAAGCGGAGATCCAAAAACATGGACAGATGGTGTAGGATCTCATGAATAGGAGTTCATGAATTTTTCAACCAGGGGAGTATGATGCAAGAGCATCGTAAGCAAGCCAACAAAGAAAGTGAAAAGGTGGAGGAAAAATGGATTTGCACCAGCGCACATTTTGAAGACATTTTGAATTTGAAAAGATGAAACATTAATGTAATAGTTGGAGGAATGTAATTACCTTAAATTGTTTTGGTATTGTAAAACAAATTTTGAACGTATCTCTGATCTGTTTGTTGGAGGCATTTATTGTATTAAATGTAAAGTAGCTATAGATTTTATTTTGATTAGATATCATAGAGTGTAGGAGGGAAAAATCTAGAAATCTCCCTCACATGTATTGTATTGTAGGATTATTCTCATTGTAAGATTGTAAGTTGTAGAAAAAGAGAGCATAGAAGAACAAAAATTTTGTAAGTTGAATAAGTAGATAGTTGTTTCTATTGAACCCATGTACATAAGAACTTGGATTAATATAAGAATTCTTTGATCCAATTTCATGGTGTATCATGGTTACTGTTTGCATCTATTGAATGGTATGTTTATAGTTTGCCTATATACTCTGTTGTGCATTTTGTTTCAATACTGTGTGTATGTATGATTTCATGATTGAATGTATGAAGTGTTTGAGAGGGAGAGAATGAGTTTCAATTGTTTCTCGTCCTAGTAATTCCTACAAGGAGTGCAGTGAAATTCCACAAACAGTGCATTGATGGGTTTTGAGTCTTACCTCAAAAAATCTCAAGGGAGATATCATTTTTCTCATACCAACAAAAGTGTGAGTATAGAACAGATTCATGCAAGGGTTTTGCAGGGAGTTCGAAGTCTTATACTTTTCCAACCCATGTGAGGGGTTGAAGGATTTTTATTGCAAGGAGTGCACATGAGAGGAAGACATTAGATAACCATAGGTTATCGTGAGCGCCACAAGGAGTGTGCACAAAAAACCCTTGGAATTCTTGAGTTTGCAGTAGAGGCCAAGCTCAGAAGGGATAGAGACTTCAAGGGATTTGAGGAAAATAAGAAGGTTGAAGTCACTTCACAGAGTTTGACCCCAGAATAATCGATGCCCAGTCCTTAGTTGGGAGCCATTGAAAATATGAACGGACAGTGGAATTTGTTGGAGGGAGAAATATCAAAGTTTCGTGAGTTGTTGGATCTAGTAGATCAATGAAAAGGATAAGGTTGATAACCTTTCAGTGTTCACAAGCCCTAGAGGAATAGTATCCATTGGATCCAGATCAAAGGGATTCCTTGGTTGGTGTCAGTGTCAAAGAGTTCATAAAGTTCTGCCACAAAGTGTGTCCAAGGAATATACCCTTGATAGGAGTTTTTTATCCATTGCCAATGTTCTTGATCTATATGGAGAATACCATGCTGGAGTTTGACCAAGTCATATTTAATGTCGTATAAATAGAAATAATGTTCCATTTTGGTTACCCAACTAGTGGGATCCGAGCCATCAAATTTGGTCATATCCACCAGTGAAAGGTGTAGGTCACGTTGAAAGAGATGGGGCTGAAAATTATGGGATTGAGAGGAAGTTTCAGCTTCAATATGTGGAGGTGGGTCCAATAAGGGGTTATTTGTGGGGATATGTAGCTTGGTGCAGATCATCGAAATGAAAGATTCAAGGTGGGTAGTCATGTCTTGTTTGAGTTCCTTGATTGAGCCAACAATGGAGGACTGCATGGTTGTATTGATGGAGGCAACATTGACACTAAGTTGTTTCACTTCTTGTTGGGTATCTGTGAAATTAGATTGCAACGTATTGAAGCGAGCTTCTAAGTCTTGGCTACATGTATGGGCCATGAAGACGAGGGAACCAAAATGGGGTGGGTGGGATCAAACATTTTGCTGAAAAATGATATGTATGAATGTGATATGGGCGAAGATATAAATCCCATGGAATAGGTCTCAAAGAATGGTGCAAAAATTTTCAGAATTTTTTTTGTTTTTTTTACACCTACGGAGTTATACTCCAATCTGAAGAATACCGCAGTGATGAAATGCCCAAATTCTTAACCAAGAAGAAATGTGTAGTTATTTTGCAACCTAAACACAGTTTCACGGAAATAGATCTTGTATGTTTTAATTTTTTTTGTTTTCATCCCCAAGGGTTAGGTATTCAAGGGTTCTACATACAAGGGTTTTCCCTATGCCATAGCTCTTTGATATACATGCGAGGTCCAATAGTATTACTCGACCCAATATCTCAGGGCACCAACTAAGGAGGCTAGACCATGCCCTTATCCATACTACCCGACTACCCAGGTACTAGAGAGTATCTTCTTGAGTGTTTTTCTCGGTGGAACTATAGCAGTCAGGAGACCAATCAATTTATCTAAAGAGGGATTCAGATAATCTAGGTCGATCCGTACACAGGTGTTATCTGGTTCACTACCACTTGAAGGGGTACCAACAAGGGTTATAAGGGTGGCCAACATATGTGCACTTAAGTACCACTTGTATTTCCTATGTGTATGAATCCCTCAACCACGAGTTTATGCATGTAACAATAGATCTCTATGGCTTAGAGACACTAGAATATGTCTCTACCCTGAAAAAAAATTTAACCCATAATTTTTGCTGAGGAAAGTGCTCTGATACCACTTGTAATATTCCAGATATAAAAAGTATGCAGAATAAAAATGCAATGCTAGAAATGGCAGATGAACAACAATATAACCAGAACAATACCACAACAACACTTAAATGATATCAAAATAAAACCAGAAAGAGCACTTAGATTCTGAGAGCAATGTTCACAGGCCTCTTCGAGGGGGAAACCTCCAGTCGAGTAGAGATCTATTAGAATAATATCCAATCTAGGGTTCTCATACCCTCGACTCCTATTTATAATAATTATGTCTATCAAAAGAACCATCTAGAGGAAGATCCTTCTAGAAGTGGAAGCTTCTATTAGGACTTCTTACATTCGACTTATTCTACTTTATTGTAGGGCCTTATTAATATTTACCTTTATTAGATCTGAATATATTGTTCTACTTATGTGCAGGTTAGGTCCCTAACATATCTGTTGCATTAAGAGAATGCATGCTCTCCTGTGATCTGATTGAGTTGGTCATTTATGCTCTATAGGAATGCCCATGCACTTTAGTGCACATGTGTTCTAGGAACTCGTGCATGTTCCTGTTGGGAATTTTTTTTGTTCCAAGCACACGCCATCTCATCTATCTCACGGTCGAGAAAAAACACAACTTCAGACAAAATCATCCTACACATACAATTTTTACTTTTTTTAGTGTTCTTGTTAGATTCATAAATAATTTTGTGCTATTTCCAGAACATTGCAGGAAAATTTGGAAGAAAAATTTGTCAAGTGAAATTGGAATCGTTGTTTGTATGTAATTGTGTATTCTTGGAATTGGAAGAAAAACTTATGTGAGTCCAATTGGAATTGTTGTTTGTGTCTTCTTGTATCTTCTTAGACTCAAAAGACAAATTTGTGGAAGTGTGATTGAAATTGTTGTTTGTATCTTCTTGTTTCTTTTTGGACTTGGAAGACAAATATGTTCGAGTGTAATTGTAATTTTTGTTTCAATATTCTTGTGTCTTCTTGGAATTGAAAGAAAAAATTGTCCAATTACAATTGGAATTGGAATTGGAGTTATTAGTTGTGTCTTATTTTGTAATACAAAAAGAAAATTATCCACTTGGTTGTGCCTTATTAAATAATACAAAGAAAAATTTGTGGTGGGTGTTTGGAAGACAATTCTTATCTTTAAACATGGGGAGCCACTAGATTCGAGAAATAAAGTCCTCGAGAAAAAAGAAACCCATCAAAAAGGTAGTATAAGAAAGAGAAAAAGAAAATTTATGTATGTCAAAGTGTGGGATTTCACATGAGGGAGATCCAATTTCTAGCACAATAGATGTTGCTAATATTTCTCCTCCATCACGAGAAGAAAATCACAACAGTTCATTAGAGATAAATCCAAGCAATATCTAATCAAGACAACTTTTTATGTATGAATAGATGATGGAGGATTTTCTTGGAGATGATTATACAATGGATGAAATTAGAGAAGCAACTGGTGTACAACATTGTGGTGAAGAAGGTCATGTGGTGCAATCTCTTGTTGGACAGTCAAATGTGCACTCTCCTCCCACATTTGACCCATCAGTGATTGAAGGGGAAATAACTACAACATTGTTAACTCAACAACATTAAAGTCAAGAGTCCTAGAATAGGGGTTCATCCATCCCTACCTAGATTGAGAACTGCATGGTGAAGAACTAATAAATGCATTCAAGTCAATGAAAGTGGTATAGCATCACTTGAAGGTAATTTACCTAACTGTACTATTGATTATCACTATTACGAAATCATTCAAGAATATTTTAAACCAAAATCCGATGCTGCTAAATGTCAATTATTTTTATCTTTGTTAAAATCTAGAAATTTGATTGTTGTTAGGAGAATTTTAGGCATTAAAACAATCAAAAGTGTAGAAGCAAGTCATCACATAGTAGGAAATCTTGTAGATTATTTTCAAAGAATTGGTAATAAGTCTCATTCTAAATACTGGAATGCAACTTGACTTGTCTTGTCCCAGTCAATTATTATAAAGATTACAAGAAAACATCGTTTCCTACAACAAACCTCTCACCTCTTGAAATGTAATGTCAAAACCATTAGAAAGTATTCTCATAGACAATATAGCCTCAACACAGGTTCCCCAACATATATTTGGGCCTTCATTGGAAGGATACCTCATTCTGACATGAAGTTAATTGGAGCGGTTAAGGGACTAGTTCAATATTTATGGCATGATAACACAAGGCTCTCTTCCAACCAAAAATATGTACTAAAATTGAGAAGGGAATTTAGGGACCATGAAACCGATATTAAATATTATATTTAAATTACATAGACATAATTGTATGAGAGATTCATAATAGTACATAGTGCACTTAATTTAGGCCAAAGATCTTTCCATAAATGCAAGCCTTGGTATGTTTCGATAAACACAATTTGTAACACGTGTTGTTGTAGATATCGCATTCAGTATGGTTATTATTATCACACACACCCACACACCCACACATAGAGATATCTGTATCATGTATTGCACAACACCATTTTCCAGGAATGTCTAGTTATATTGCCATTGTCGTCATCTAGAGACTTTATTTACAACATATTGTGTACAATGCTAGATTGTTTTAAATTCTATCAAAATGAAAGTTAGATGGGACATGCCCTAGGTGTGGTGGAATGGAATTACTAATAAAGTGCATCCATGTAAGTGATGGGTATGAATTAGGGAGGAAGGAGGTTGCCTTGCAAAGCTTTAAATATGTGACATATGATATTGATGGAGGACATGAAAAAAAAATATAAAATTGGTTACTTCCCAGTTATGAGTTTGTCACTCCATGAAGGACTTCGTCGAAAATACATGACATTATGTTCAGCATGTCCATGTGGATCTATGGTAGGACAAACAATGTAGAATATGTAGAGACACATTTCCTATTGATATTGTGTTATCAGTGGTTGATTTTGCTAAGAACTACACCCTTCAAATGCCAAATGAGATTCAAATCCAATATTATCACTCAGAGTAGTTCAACATAATCGTACATATCATATACATGCATGGATAAAATAGTAATGAAAAAAACAAATTTATATTGAAAAATTATCACTTCTGCATAAGTGATGATCAGTGCCATGACTTAGCCCATGTACACAATTTTTTTTAGTTGTTCTAGAATCAAATTAAGGAGAAAAACATACAGAAGGATCAACATTGGATTTAGTAATATGGTTGTGCATATCAGTTCAAAAATTATTGTGTATTTCAATGTTTGTGTATGTTGCACAAAAAAATAAAGGTACCACACATTTGGAACTATTTTGAGTTTGGGCATGGGAAATGGGAGAATAATAGAGTATTTGCATGCATAAAAAGAGAATTATGTAGGAAATAAATGAAGTTCACTACTACTTCCCTTATTTGAGATGCAAAATCCATTGTTGAATRGTGTTCTTCAKTAATGGGAGAGGGAACATGAACYYGTGAAGACCAATCACAYRGGAAAGGACATATACATAGATATTTTGGGGAGGTGGTCGATGTAGATCGATCACAGTGGTATGAATGAAAAAAAATCTAGGGCACCCATGGATTCCATTCAGTTAGAACATCAAAAAATGCAATAGTTGAAATATGGACAAGAAAACTCTCTTTCTTATGTGGTCCATGTAGTAGTAATAAATGGGATGATTGTGAATCAAAAGACTAGTTTGATAGATGGGATCATGTATCACTCCCCATTGTTCAATCTATAACTATGGAATTATCCCAATTAGAGGAGGACCAATAAAGTATTTCATTAGATTATGATCATGTCTCAGATCTTGTACTACTAGGTTCATTGAATCCTTCTTTTAAATTTTGAATATCTAGAATACATGTCTTATGCTTTGGTCATTTAGTGGATTCAAATTTTAGAACTCCATTTTTTTTAGGGCATATATACATAGTGGTTTCCCAAATATATAATGAATGGGGCACTGATTATTGGTTGGCACGATTCTTAGAGGGAAATAAGACCCTCATGTGATCTATAACAGGCTCTGAAGGCATTAAATTTTAGACAATCTCGATGGTTATTAAAGGAGAATATCTAACCTGGGGTGAAAGAATATGAAATAAACATGGTTATGTATTTCAAGATTATAAACCAAGTCAATTTTTATACCACTTTAAAAACTTGGTTACTGGTACAAACCTCAAAGTACAAACAATGCCAAGTAAGAACTTGTAAAAGGTACAATACTTATTTCCTTACTTTGAGCATGATAAGCTAATGGAAATTGTTAATATTAGAAGTGATCCCGATGGTCTACTTGAATTAGCATCTAGGTATCTAAAACGAATATTTTTGGCTTCATTTTGACTGTTGTTAAAATATTTGTAATGCTATTAAAATATACCCTGCCTTAAAACATACCCAGCCATGCCTTGATTTTCCATTCCTTGCCTTTCCTTTCTTTTCCTTGCCTTTCCTTGCCTTCACTTCACTTTCTATGCCATTCCTTTCCTTCACTTTCCATTCCATGCAATTACTTTCCTTCACTTGACTTTCCTTTTCCATGCCATGCCATGTCATTCCATAGCATGCCACACCTTTCCTTCACTTTCCTTTCCTTTCCTTCACTTGTCTTACCTTTTCCATGCCATGCCATGCCATTCCATAGCCTACCATTACTTTCCTTCACATTCCTTACCATTCATGCCTTTCCTTAACTTTCCTTATCTTTCATTCACTTGCATTACCTTTCGTTTACTTTCATTTCCTTCAATTTTCTTGTCTTTTCCATGCCATTCTAGAGAATGTCATGCCTTTCATTCACTTTTCTTGTCATTTGTTCCTTTCCTTCACTTTCTTTTCCTTGCCTTCACTTTTCCTACATTTTCCATGCCTTTCCTTCACTTTCGTTGCCTTTCCTCCACATGCCTTGCCTTCACTTGTCTTACATTTTCCATACCATGCCATGCCTTGCCTTTACCTTTCTTTTCATTCATGCCTTGACTTCACATTCCTTGCCCTACCTTTTCTTTCCTTACCTTCATGTGTCTTTCCTTTTCCATGCCATTCCATGTCATTCCATAGAATTCCATGCATTTCCTTCACTTGCCATTCCATTCACTCTTTGCCTTCAATTGCCTTGTTGTTCCTTCACTTTTCTTGCCTTCACTTTCCTTTCCTTGCTTTCACTTTCCTTTCCTTCACTTGTATTTCATTTTCCATTCCATTCCATAGCATTCCATGTGCTACCTTCACTTTCCTTTACATTCACTTGCCTTTCCTTATCACTTTCCATTAACTTTCCTTGCCTTTCCTTCACTTCCCTTCACTTAACTTTCCTTTCCTTTCCTCCACTTTCCTTGCCTCACTTGTCTTTCCTTTTCCATTCCATTCCATATCTTACTTTCACTTTCCTTTCCATTCATTCCTTTCCTTCACTTGCCTTACCCTGCCTTTAATTTCCTTGCCTTCACTTCTCTTGACTTTTCCATGCCATGCCATGCCATTCCATTGCATGCCATGTCTTTTCTTCACTTGCCTTTCCATTCATTCCTTTCCTTCACTTTATTTTCCTTGACTTCACTTTCCTTTCATTCACTTGCCTTCACTTTCCTTTCCTTCACTTGCCTTCCATTTTCCATACCATGCCATGCATTTCCTTCACTTTCATTTCCATTCATTTCAATCATTCACTTTTCTTTCCTTTCCTTTACTTGCCTTTCCTTCACATATCTTTCCTTTTCCATGCCATGCCATGCCTTTCCTTCACTTTACTTATCATTCATGCATTTCCTTCACCTTCCTTGTTGTGCCTTCACTTTCCTTTCCTTGCCTTCACTAGCCTTACCTTCATTTTCCTTACCTTCATTTTTCTTTCCTTTTCCATGCCATGCCATGCATTGCATTCACTTTCCTTATCACTTTCCATTCACTTTCCTTGTCTTTCCTTCACTTTACTTTCCTTATCACTTGCCATACCATGCCTTTCCTTAACTTTAATTATCACTTGTCATTCCTTTCCTTTACTTTCCTTTCCTTTCCTTCACTTGAATTTCCTTAACTTACCTTCACTTACCTTGCCTTTCCTTCACTTTCCATGCCATGCCTTTCCTTCACCTGCTAATACTTTACTTTCATTTCCTTGCATTTCCTTTCCATTCCTTGTGTTGCATTCACTCTCCTTTGTTTTCCTTTCCTTTCCTTTTCTTCACTTTCCATGCCTTGCCTTGCCTTCACTTTCCTTTCCATGCCTTTCCTTCACTTTCCTTGCCTTTCCTTTCCTTTCCTTACCTGAATTGCCTTATCTTTTCCTTCCTTCAATTTCCATGCCTTGCCTTGCCTTGCCTTCACTTTCCTTGCCATTCCTTGCCTTCACTTTCCATGCCTTACCTTCAATTTCCTTGGATTATCACTTTCCATGCCATGCCTTTCCTTCACTTTCCTTATCACTTTCCATTCCCTTTGTTCACTTGCCTTGCCTTGACATACATTGCCTAAAAATTTATAATAAGCACTAAGGAAAACCCTAGTGCTAGAGATACTTCATAAATGGTTTTTCGATCCACAGAATGATAGAAAAGGTCTCGCTCTAGTTGAAACCAGGTGCTTTGGATCCAATGTAGGTGATGGTTCTCTAATCCGAGTCTCATTTTGATTTTTATCACAAGTTGAAACACACCTCTTCGACCCATTCAGGGACATGTGGTCAATTTGGTATGAGGGAATAAAATCCAAACAAAGAGGCATGAAAAAGTTTTGTAAGATCCCAAAAGTCTATTTCGACAAGTACCATGTCACTACACTACCCAGAAATTCTCGACACAATGTTCTTCAAAAACGACCTCCTCTTCAAAAATTTCACTATGCCTCATTGAACAAAATGCTAGTGCCAGNGTAGAAACTCAATTCTCTAGATCCAATGAAATTGACGATTTTCCCATACAAGTCTTATTTTTAGTTTTATCCTGAGTTGCAACTCATCTCTTCAATCCATTTAGGGACATGTGGCCAATTTGGTCTGGGGGCATAAAATTCAAA
Organism: Picea mariana; assembly: GCA_032191745.1. NCBI lineage: Eukaryota > Viridiplantae > Streptophyta > Pinopsida > Pinales > Pinaceae > Picea > Picea mariana. The sequence goes on from JASDQU010371659.1 coordinate 34,155, forward strand.
CTAGGCAGCATAAGAGAGTTTCGTAAGCTCTCAAAAGTCTATTTGGGAAAGGACCCAACGACCACATTACCCACAAATTCCCAATATAGGTTTCTTGAAAATCAACCTCCTTTTAAAAAATTTCACTATTCCTCATTGGCCAAAACCCTAGTGTCAGAGATACTCCAAAAAACAGATTTCTGATGGAAAAGCTAACAATGAATCCCCCACCATAGTTGAAACTTGGTTCTCTAGATCCAAGGCAATTGACGATTCTCCCATCCGAGTCCATGCTTGAATTTTATCGCAAGTTGCAACTCACCTCTTCAAGTCATTCAGGGACATGTGGCCAATTTGGTCTCGGGGCATAAAATCCAAACCAAGCATCATAAGAGAGTTTTGTAAGATCCCACAAGTCTATTTGGCCAAGGAACATGTGACTACAGTACCCACAAATTTCCTACAAAATGTTCTTGAAAAGCAACCTCCTCTTAAAAAATTGCACTATGCCACATTGCCAAAACCCTAGTGTCTGAGTTACTCCAACAAACGGTTTTCTAGTGGATAAAATGACAATGGAGCACACCCCCTAGTTCAAAACTAGTGCTTTGGATCCAATTCAACTAACGGTACTACTAGCTGAGTTCAATTTTGAGTTTTATCACAAGTTGCAACTCACCTCTTCAAGCCATTCAGGAACCTGTGGCCAATTTCATCCAAGGGCATAAAATATAAACTGAGTAGTATAAAGGAGTTACATAATCTCCCACAAGTCTATTTTTCTAGGTACCACACAACTACATTACCCACA
>JASDQU010371659.1:68111-78739 GCA_032191745.1 Picea mariana
CATAATTTCCTCAGAAAATATAAGGGAATCTCCCTATTGTTGCAAGGAGGTTTATCAAAAACCATGTACCACCTATCCATCTATTTTGACTAATCTATGGATGGATGCATCGATCAATTGATATGCGTTTCCTTGTCAATGGTATTTCTTGTCAATTTCTAGGATCCTTAAAAATAAACAATATTTTTTGTTTGGAAATGCCAAGTTCTTTGATTTGATTTCTATCCAAACCAGTGCCATAATACTCATAAATCCTTTCCCTATAGTCAAAAATAGATGTTAATGTTGTTGAAATATTTTAACTGCAAAGAGTATTCTAATGATTATTGATGTATTATTCATTAGATCAATCCTGTTTTGCAGATTGATCATGTCGGGTATTGTAAATCACCAAATCCACTTTTGTGAATTGATCATGTTGGGTATTGCAAATGACCAAATCCCCTTTTGTAGATTGTTCAAACCCTAATTGTAATAGGAAGAATAAGAAGTCAGCCCCATAATATATTAAAGGTGGTTATAACCACCCAGAATAAGAAGTCGGCCTTGCTAATGAGAAGACACCTACGTCCACACGTGCCATATTGTATAAATAAAGAGGCTAGCACCTCATTTGGACACACACTCACTTGTTCATCAGAGCACAAAATCGGAGCTACAATTGGAGAAGAAAGAAGAGAGAGAGAGGTGCATTCTTGGGAGAGGACTTTCTGTATTTGTTTGAGTTATCTCTTGGCTTTGTATTGGCTATCTATATTCCATAAGTTTTTGTTGGGTTTTCTCCCCCATGAGGGTTTTCTAGGATAAATGATGTGCCTCTTGTGATTGTGTATTTCTCAATGATCCTATCTATGCTATTTTTATCTAGTGAAATGAAAAATAAACATAATAATAGCTTAAACCTTAACATGGTTTCAGAGCTAAGCTGAAGAGAGCATCTTTCACAAGAGAAAGAGAAAAACGTCATTGTTGTTGTACATACAAATTAGGGACTTTTATGAAGAATAATTTTAGCCCCAAAACCATTTAGAAAATTTCACCCTTCCTTAAGGATCAATTTGGCATCCTCAACGCAACTTTTCAGTGGCTAGATATCCTAGAAAGTGAAACCCTAGCTTTCACAAAGTACCAGAAAACCAGAGTACTAGAAGTACCAGAGTACCAGAAGTACCAGAAAACCAGAAGCACCAGTCTAGAAATCTGTTGATCAAGTTTGAATGGGTAAACATTGGATTTTATGAAATCTAACCACACCAGGCTACTCTCCTCAGCCAAGAACACCTCCTGGTAAGTTTAGAATTCAATTTTGAGCTTTTTAATTTTTTGATCATTTTCCTAGCTCTAGATAAAAGATGTCTGTAAGCACTAAGCTTGTTGACAAGATAGAAGGTGTGGAAAACTTTTTTTCCTAGAAGTATAGGATTTGACTCATTCTTGAAGAGAATGACCTGGCAATATTCATCAAAGAAGAAGTGTTGGACCCGACGATGTTGTAGATAAAGAAAAGAACGAAAAGGACATGATCAAGGATAAAAGAATCATTGCAGATTCTATCAAAGATCACTTGATCCCTCAAGTGTCTTCAAATAAGAATCCAAAATAAATTTTTGATGCCCTAACCAGATTATATGTAGGAAAGAACATAAACCGGAAGATGAATATAAGAACTCAACTCAAGAATACAAGGATGTAGAAAGGAGAATCGATCCAGGAATATTTCTCTAGAATATCATAATTCAAAGAACAACTAGAAGCAATTGGAGATACCATATCTGAATATGAACTCATAATGACGACCCTTAATGGTCTCACAAGACATTGGGATGCATTCATCCAAACTATTTGTGCTAGAAAGGAGAATCTAAAATTCGATAGTCTTTGGGAAGAATGTATTCAAGAAGAATCAAGAGTAGCTAACCAAGACTCTTTACTATCCAGAGATGAAGATCAATCCCTAGCTACTCACACTCAAGGAGGAATAAATAATTCTTACTTCCATAAAGAAAATCATAAAGAGTCTCACCCCCAAAACAAATTCATACATAAAGAATCTCAACCAAAGAGGTTCCAGAAGAAAGGACAAAGAAAAGAAAGAGACTTCTCATCTTCCCAATGCTACCATTGTGACAAAATGGGACATATTGTGAGACATTGTCCAGCTAGACTAGAAGAATACAAGAGGAAAAATAGGAGGCACCATGCCCATGCAGTTGAAGATGAAGAGCCACCTGCAAATATGATAGGAGAACACATTGAAAACTATGTCTTAATCTCAACCCTCTCAGGATCAATATCACCTGGAGAGGACACTTGGCTCATGGATAGTGGTGCTTCCAAGCATATGATAGGTCAAAGAGATATTCTCTCTTTCCTTTGAGAAAAGAAGTTTTCTCAGAAAGTTACACTTGGAGATGATTATGAATACCCTATCAAGGGAGTGGGAGAATCAAACTACAAGCTTAATTCGGGGATTCTAATGAATATGAAGGATGTACTCTATGTACCATGCTTGACAAAGAACCTACTCTCCATATCAGGTTTAGAAAATAACTATTTAGAATTGCCTTTATAGATGGAGAAGTTCTTATGTGGGCTAAGGGTAAAACCATGAAAGAAGCAATCGTCATTGGAAAAGAAGAAGGTGGCTTGTATAAGCTAAAGGGTCACTCAGAAGCTTCCATGACCCATGCCATTGAGAATCCATGTGAACTTTGGCATAGAATATTATCCCACATCAACTAGAAGGAATTACCATATGTATGCAAGGCAGTTACAGATCTACCATAAATCAAGGTTGACCATGAAGGTGTGTGAAATGGATGTGCACAAGGGAATAACATCAAGAACCCTTTTATGAAAAGAGGATAGTAAAGTGGAAGGAGTCTTAGAACTCATTCACTCATATGTGTGTGGCCCAATTCCATCATCATCCATCAATGGGTATGTATATGATGTATATTTTATTGATGATTATTCTCGTAAGACCTAGGTGTACTTTTTGAAATAAAAAGATGAAGTGTTCAGTAATTTCAAGGAATTCAAAGCCTTGATAGAGAATATTTTTGAAAGAAAGATCAAGATACTCATGCCAGATAATGAATGAGAATACACCTGAAAAGAGTTTGTAAAGTATTGCAAATATGTCAGGATTAAGAGGGATATCACCACTCCTTACAATCCTCAACAAAACGGTGTGGCAAAAAGAAAGAATGGAACTATAATGGAAGAAATGAAGACCATGATCCATGATCAAGATCTTCCAATGTGCTTATGGGAAGAAGTAGAAAAAACAACAGTATATGTACAAAACCAATTATCCCATAGTGCACTTGGGTTCAAGACCCCCGAAGAGATGTTCTCCGGAAAGAAGCCAGAAGTAAGCCATCTCAAAATATTTGGTTGCCCATTATTTGTACATATTTCGGAAGAGAAAAGAAACAAGTTGGACCCTTCAAAAAAGAAGGGAATATTTGTGGGATAATCTAAGGTCTCCAAGGCCTTTAGGGTTTATTTACAAGGTCACCACCATATTGATATCAACAGGGGTGTGATATTTTATGAAGATGCAACACTCAAAAAATCAAGAAAATTCCATCTTGAAGAAATATATGAAGGGGAACCTGTAGCTCCCAGAGTTGCAGAATCAGTGAGGGAGGTTCCCAAAGTTGTAGAACTAGTGAGGGAATTCATAGCTTACCATGATGAGGAAATTATAGAAGATCATGACATAGTATAATTTCAAGAACCTCTTCAGAGGATGATATCTCATAARAGAAAGCATGCTTGGGCTAGGGATCKTATTCAATATGGAGAGAATTATGGTGTTCCTGAAGGAACCACGAGACAGGTGAAGAGGCCTAAGCCATTCTTCAGTTATATGGTTTTGGTGTATGATCACCTAGAGAAGGAGCCTACCTTCTTTCAAGAAGACACTCGGAAGAAAGAATGAGGAGATGCCATAATAGAAGAATACCAATCCATAATAAATAATGATGTATGGGAAATAGTTCCCATACCAAAGAGCAAGGATGTTGTATCTTCCAAATGGATTTTAAAAATAAAACATGTTGTTGATGGAAGTATTGATAAGTATAAAGCAAGGTTTGTCTCTCGTGACTTTTCTCAAAAGGAAGGCATTGACTATGAAGAGAAATTTGCTCTTGTATCCAGATACACTTCGATCATAACCATCATATCCCTTGCAGCTAAGATGAATTGTAAGTTACACTAGATGGACGTAAAGATATCTTTCCTAAATGGTGTCATTAAAGAAGAAGTGTATATAGAAAAACCTCAAGGATTTGACATTGAAGATAGGAAGAATTATGTCTGGAAGTTGAAAAAGGCTCTATATGGGTTGAAGCAAGCTCCTAGAGCTTGGTATGGAAGGATAGACAATTTTTTGATGAGTTTGGCCTTTACCAAGAGTAAATATGATTCTAACCTCTACTTCAAAGTTATGAATGATGAGCCAGTGATATTGTTGTTGAATATGGAATACTTATTCTTAACTGGAGAAGAAAAGATCATCAATGAATGTAAAAAGAAGATCGTCGTAGAATTTGAGATGAAATACCTTGGCCTAATGCATTATTTCTTAGGTCTTGAGGTATGGAAAATCCCAGAGAGAATATTCCTTAACCAAGGGAAGTATGCAATTGAAATCTTGAAGAGATTTGATATGTTGGAGTGCAAGTCCATGAATACACCCATGGAAATAAAGCTGAGTCTTCTGGTTGACACTTCGTTAGAATTGATTGATGCCACGCTGTATAAACAAATAATTGGATAATTGATGTATCTGATGAACACCAGACCAGATATTTTTTTTTTCATGAACACTTTGAGTCAGTTTCTTGTAGAACCCATACATGTTCACCTAGTTTCTGCAAAACATGTGACGAGGTACCTTAAGGGTACATTAGATTGTGGTCTCAATTATGATGGAGATCATGACTTATGACTGAGTGGGTACACTGATTCAGATTGGATGCAAGTGTCTCTGACAGGAACAACACTTCAGGATGTTATTTCAGTTTGGGATCTACCATGATCTCATGGAAGAGTAAGAAGCAATCAAGCATTGCTCTCAGTACATCATAAGAAAAATACATTGTTGCATGTTCTACCAGTTGTGAATCCATATGGCTTCGTAAGTTGTTGACTAGTCTATCCAACCTAGAGATGGAAGCAACCACGATCCTATGTGATAATCAGAGATATACAAAGATGACAGAGAACCCTGTGTTCCATGACAAGTCAAAACACATAGAGATCCAATATCATTACATATCTGACATGGTGTAGAGAGGATCCATAAAGATCTAATATGTTAGCATGGATGAATGTTTTTTTGATGTGTTGACCAAACCTCTATCTTATGTAAAGTTTGAGCACTTTCAAGATAATATTGGTATAGTCCAAAAGGACCTCCCTCAAAAGGCAGAGTAGTGTTGTGTTGATGTTGCCAGCCTACTGTTATGATGCCAACCTCATGCTGATGATATTCCAGCCTCGTGTTGTGTTGAGTTTCCAGCTTAATTGGTGTGTTGTGATTCTAGCTTAATTGTTGTGTGGTGTTGCCAGCTTAATTGTTGTGTTGTGATTCCAGCTTAATTGTTGTGTGGTGTTGCTAGATTAGTTGTTATGTTGTGATTCTAGCTTAATTGTTGTGTGGTGTTGTCAGCTTAATTGTTTTGTGGTGTTGCTTGATTAATTGTTGTGTTGTGATTCCAGCTTAATTTTTGTGTGGTGTTGCCAACTTAATTGTCGTGTTGTGATTCCAGTTTAATTGTTGTGTGATGTGCCAGCTTAAATTCTTTGATGATTTTTCCATCTTAATTGTTGTGTGGTGTGCCAACTTAATTGTTGTGTGATGTGCCAGCTTAATTTCTTTGATGATGTTTCCATCCTAATTGTTGTCTGGTGTGCTAGCTTAATTGTTGTGATGATGTTGTCATCTTAATTGTTGTGATGATGTGACTAGCCTCGTGCTGTGATGATGTGAACAACCTCGTGTTGTGATCATGATGTATTTGTTTCATACTAATCCATGTTGATGCAGATGATGATATCATTCCAGCTCTCCATTGTGAATGACAATGTGGATTATGAGAAAAACTTTCAATAATTTATAGATACGCTAGTCGGTGTTCCAATATGTTGTTGATGATATTGTCCTCTCTCTGGCCTGATGTTGTAGTATAACACCCTTCTTGTTAAGGGGGAGTGTTTAAATATTGTAACTACAAAGAGTATTCTAATTATTATTGATGTATTATTCATTAGATCAATCCCCTTTTGCTGATTGATCATGTTTGGTATTGTAAATGACCAAATCCCCTTTTGCAGATTGGTCAAACCCTGATTGTAATAGGAAGAATAAGAAGTCATACCCGTAATATATTAAAGGTCGTTATAACCACCCAGAATAATAACTTGGCCCTTCCAGTGAAAAGACACCTTTGTCCACACGTGCCAGATTGTATAAATAAAGAGGTGAGCACCTCATTTGGACACACACTCACTTGTTCATCAGAGAACAAGTTCAGAGTTGTAGTGGGAGAAGAAAGAAGAGAGAGAGAGGTGCATTCTTGGGAGAGGAATTTATGTATTTGTTTGAGTTAACTCTTGGAATTGTATTGGATATCTATATTAAGGAAGTTTTTGTTGGGTCTTCTCCCCCATGAAGGTTTCCCAGGATAAATGATGTGTCTCTTGTGATTCTGTATTTCTCAGTGATCCTATATATGATATTGTTATCTAGTGAAATGAAAAAGAAACCTAATAATAGATTAAACCTTAAGAAATGTCCCCTGGGAACTTGCAATGGAATGCATAATTAAGTCCAAAGAAGTGGCCAAGGAGACTCTGCTAGGTTCTCTAGTCTCCCTTAATTGTTCCTCAAGGTTTCTAAATATCACCAACCCCTCATTAATTTCATTTTTTTCATTTTGTGGTGGTGGTGGTGGGTTGGGGTTTTAGTATTCTTGGTTTTCTTGTGCGGGGTTTAATTTTTCATGGGCTTTCATTTTATTGTATATGCTACAATTTAACATCTATGGAATGTAAAGTAGTTTCATTTATTATTTAAAATACTAAATTAGAAAAAAAAATCAATTAATATTATTTGGAGAAAAATACTAAATTAGAATGACTAAATTGGATTGAAGTTAAGATAAATGTAACATACCTAGACACACCATGGTAGTGGTAGTGGAAGGATGCTCCCTTTCTTCCTCCTCTCTTCACACTATTTTCCAATGAGAAATGTGAGCGCAATTTTGTGCACAATATGCCGAAAATTGCTCTCAGGACGTTTTTAAAAACAAATAGTAAGAATATGAATGCGTTATTAAGAGTGTGCATGCATTCTTAAAAGCGTGTGTGTGCTCTTACTGCTTAACCTACATGGAAATCCATGTGGAGGTTCATCCACAACTAAACCTATAGTTGTAGGAACATATGCACATTCCTAGGATTGCGCACACATTCCTGAGAGTGTGCATTCATAATGAGGACATAGCCACTTTTTTGGACACCAATTTCTTGTACTCACCCAAATTCCATTAATAAATTTTGAGAAAAATAACAACGATACTTTTGAAATGAAACTTCTAGAATCAACATTTTAAATCAATTTAAGGTTTGATCCATGGGTATCAACTTCTAACAATTGTATGCAATAGTAGATGAAGAAAGATGAACTTGTTGTGAAGGATACTAGATAAAAGTCACCATTGGTAAAAATGATTTGACTATTATCGTTTCCCTTATCTTATCTCTTCAATATGGATATCTATTTTTAAATCTCAATGAATCAAATTTATTCGACTAGTTTCTCATTTTTTTACTATCACTTTTTTCTTGGCCTGAAGTAGACTACCTATTTTTCCTTCACTTGGGTTTCTATGTTTCTAGATACTAAAACTCACAAGATACAAATGAGTCTAAACATTATAGTTCTAAGTGGTTGTCTAACGAATTATAAGTGAAATAAGGAAGACAATGTTATGATTGAAGATCCACTTCATGATTGGACATAATTAGTAGTGATATGTTGTTTCTATGAATTCTATACATGATCATTGTAATATGATAACTATTAAATCCAACTCAAATTCTTACAAATTCACTTGAACCATTCATTCTAGAAGTAAATTAATTTTCATAATCAATGTAGAACATCACAACCAAGTTGCAATAAAATTTTCAATATCATTTACATTAATGGGAGGGATTTGTATTGACGAATTCAAATAATTAGTTGTAATTATGATTTTCTAACTAATGTTCCTAGTTCTTATAGGATTTTTTAGCACTCCAAAACTTAATATGAATGTAAACAATTTATATTGAATTAACATAGCCACAAATACCTATGACATTAAAATTCATAAAACATATCTTGTATGAAGAGAGGGAAATTATGTAAACCTGAAACAAACTAAGGCTCTAAATGTGTTTACACAATAGAAAAATTATACCGATTGAACACGTAAAATTACTCTCATTGAAAGACCAACCAAGGCCAAAACGTTATAGCTATTGGATGAGAATCTCTTGGCACATGGTTCTACATGCTACGATGATCAAACAAAAAACATATTAATATTCCAATACTTAATGGTCTATTCATTGATATTAGCCTTCAAAGTATGACCTTAAATGTTTATCTCCTCCAAAAAGGACAATTGCATGATGAATGATAAAAATATTATCTTCAAGAGGAATTCAAGATCAACAAGAAAATGAAAGATATTCATTACCCTATGTATTATAATTTATTTAAACAAAAATATCTCATGTAAATCACAATGACTAAATCAACATAAAAGTGGATTGTGTTAATGACCATAAATGTACATTCTTTATAGCAGCGTGTAGTTTATTATAAGGATATGAATTTTTTTTGCTTTATCCATCAAATAGACAATGAAAAAAACCATATGTGCATAAAAAACATTAATATAAAACATAAATTATTATCATAAAATCATTGATGATAAATAGAAAAGATACTTTTATGGAAGTAGAAAATCATGAAACAAGTCAAACACTTAAATGAACCAAATTATGTATTTTCCAATGTTTTAGTATTAAAAGAAGATGAAGCTATTGTTGTCAATTTATGGATATTTGTTGGATACAAACCCATTTCGATCATAGCAAAATATTTGCAAGAGATGTAGATTTTGAGAAATTGGGGTTTCAATTAAACTAGAAAAAATAATAAACCCACTAACCCAAATACATTTTCTAGTTGTGACACAATAAGGGATGTAGAATTCACAACTACAATCGACGTTAAAGTATGGAGAAAACAAATATTCAAACTATCTTATACAGAGCATATTTATAGAGAAGAGCATTTTTTTATTACACCAGAAAGTTTGAATAAGATTTAAAACTTTACAATTGAAAAACAATTGGAAATGAATATATTGAACTTAAGTTGGTTGTAGGAAATGTGACTATTGTAATTTGTATGGAATCGAATTAAAAATATTTCATTGATATTAGAAATATATCAAAGATGCTTGTAGTAATCAAAATATAGGATTCTATAGATGATGTTGGTGCAACAATAACAATTTCCAAGATTATTGAATATTTAAAATTTACAATAAAGAAAGACGATCACGATTGGTGTTTCATGTTGAGGTAAGGTGGTTACAAGATACATAAATTTAATGTTCAATTGAATTGCAAGTCACTTGAAAAGAATGTTTCCACTATATTCATTAGAATTATATAAAATCATAATGGTAATCTAAGTATGGCCCAAAAGCTATAATTTGATTCAAATGCAACCATTTTATAGAAATGGATGCATTGGTCAAAATTATTGAGTAGAAATAATCAGATCCATGTTAACCATATGAAGTTACTTATCAAGAACCTATGGATTTATGGTCATTATTATTAATAGTAAAAAACTCAAATCTTTGTTTCACTACCAACATAACATTTATAGTAATTATGTGACTATTGCATAAATCAACAGAATCAAAGAAAATGCAAATAATATTTAAACTAATCCCAATATAAAAAATGTACAAATAAAAAGTCGTTTTACTTGATAAATATATCTAAATTGCTAAGGGACCAAAACCTCATCAATGTAGAACATTGTATTGGTATCTCCATCATCTAGAGCATACCTTGTGTTCTCAAAAGTTGAAATGTCACAATTTTAAAACATTATAGTACATAAGACAAAAGCCAAACTGAACCTAGACCATGTTGTGTATATGTTTTATATGTTCCTTCAACACCTTAGTGACCTATATTCTTCTTATGTTAAACCTAACTCTAGATGCAAAATCCACATGTCATTGATGTAATCTAATTTATTCATGAAAGCCAACATGAAAATCTGGATGACTACATCAACAAGATGTGACTAATAAAGATGTGCATCAAAATTGGACATAAAGTAATCCCAATACTAAACATATTGTTTTAATAGGTGAATCTTTTTTATCCTACATCATCCAACTCCATCCCCTCAAATTCCTAATTCTCAAACAAAGTTAATGAATGAAATGGACCTAGTTAGATCCCATTTCAGAAAATCACATAAAAGTTATTCAATGAAACGTATCTATATTGAATCTTATTTCAGA
>JASDQU010371659.1:78841-90186 GCA_032191745.1 Picea mariana
TGAATCTGTTGAGAAAAATACTTACTCATAGAGCATTTTAGTGGTTAAATATAACATTATCTCTCCAAAACTATTAAAGAAACATGGATAAAATAAACTATTAAACTTTTTTTCGTGTCTCATATGCTAGTAATCATTTAGGGAGGAAAAAGCAATTTGTATCATCGATCACATATGGATATTTCCAAAAAGATAAAATAAAGTAAAAAAATATGATCAAGTTCGAAATGAAAATCCCAAAAATAGGAAAGAAACCCCTCCAACAAAATAGGAAATCCCAATGCAGCGGCGCCTCTAAAGAATGAATAAAGTGAGTTTTTGTCTCATATGCCAATAGTCGGTTAAAGACGGATCGATGAAAAAGCCAGTAGTCAGTTAAAGACAGATGGATAAAAAAGCGTGGAATTTGTGTCTCCTATGCCAATAGTCGGTTAAAAACGGATGGATGAAAAAGCCAATAATCAGTTAAAAAGACAATGGATGAAAAAACATTTTGCAAATAAAATATTTTTTTAATAATTCAAGTCAAAAACAAAATTTAAAAAAAAAAAAGCATGAAAGCTGGCGCAGACGATGCCTTTGAAATCATGAATAAAGTGAACCGTTGAGTTTTTGTCTCTGTAAAAAGAGGGAAACTATCTATCCGTTGAAGGGAGATGGGAGAAGTGATATATTTCAATTCTTACGTTGTCTCAACATTTTCCAGCGCCTTTTCTATTTGGTGTGGCTGAGTGGTTCCGAATCTGAGTTTGTAAATAATACGTGATCGAGTCTGAGTCCCTCCTCCTCTATCTGGTTTTGTGTGTTTGATTGGTTTCACGTCTGAGATTGTAAATTGTGTGTGGTCCACTCTGAGTTTACTGGTCAAAGTCTATGTGTGAAGAGGCTGCATCAGATCATCCAATGGAGCAAACAACTTCTCGGCAATCACTGTTCTCTAAACGGTACATTTTATTTTTATTTCCAACCATGATCACTGTTCTTTTCAGAAGTCCTAGTTGTTTGTTGTAAATTCATTAAGCAATTTTAATTTCTTTGGTAACTCGAATATCACGCATAGTCTTGCTTTCTATCTGTCAATTCAATTGAAATTATTTCATATTTGGCTAATTTCAAATCTCATGCATAGCCTTGCTTTCATTCTGTTCATGTAATTGAAATTATTCGGCTCTTGGGTATCTGAAATTGCATGCATAGAATCAGTTTAATTCAGATTATTTCATGTTCGGGTATGCTCCTTTTAGATGCAAACCGCAAACCGCCATTGGTCGGAAAAACTCGATAGAAGAACGAAGTTCGTTCATCCTTCAATATGGTTCAGTCATTTTTATTTTATTCTTTATACAAGTTCGCTCATCCTATAATAAAATTTCAGTCATTTTTATTTTATTCTTTATACAGATACGTTTTCAAACCCTCCTTGAACGAATCCTAGCCCTTTGAAACCGTCATTCTTCAATGAACCAAATCTCCGCTATAGGTATGCGTGGCTCATCCCTTCTCTCAATGTGTTTGCCATGTTTATTAAATTTAAGTTTTTATTACCCGAGCTTAACATATGTATTGCTTTATCCATATATTTAGTAGTTAGCTTGCTTTTATTTTCTCCCTTTAGGTGAACGAACATTTCATTGCTTCCTGATTGGTTTAATCTGAGTTTGTAGCAGTGTAACCGTCGTCTTTTCTTATTATTGAATTTAGGTTTTTTAATATTTTAAGCAGCCATGGCCACATATATTGAATTGTTTCTCTGTTTAACCAGCCCTTGTAGCAGTTTAACCCTCGTCTTTTCTTATTATTGAATTTAGGTTTTCTAATAGTTTAAGCAACCATGGCCACATATATTGAATTGTTTATCAGTTTAACCATTTACATAAATATTGTTTAACGCTATCTGCATTAACTCATTAGTTTAACTGGGCTCTTCTACTCATTTTAGTTCTTTAAACGGATGACCTATTTCTTAGCATTGTATATGTATGGTTTTTTTTAATTTATTTTTCAAATTAAAAATATAAGTTTCAATCATGTTATTTTCTTCTTTATACGGATATGTTTTATATCCCATTATGCTATTCGTTTTTATTTTTATTTAAGAAATTAATGTTTTAATAGATTCTAATCACATAATCCACATTAAACATTTGAATGTTACAGTTTCAATTTGATTGTTCTTTGCCCTATTTTTGTTTATAGGTTTATCTATTTTTATTTTTTAAGATAAATTGAGGTTTTAAGAGATTGTAACCGTGGTCATTAAATGTCAAATGTCTACATGTCAATTACCATTATGGTTTATCTTCATTAGTTTAACCAGCAATTCATTTATTTTTCTTTTTATATAAAATTTAATTATTATATTTTTAAATCAAACCATTGGAATGAAAGATTTATTATCTTTTTGTGTTTATAACTGTTTTTGGTTTAATTAATTAAATAGAAAGTTTCTATATGGTTGTTCTTATCAGTAAATTGAAAAATTATTTTACTATGTAATCTATATTATACTATGGTTATCATCTATATTATATTATGTTTAACTTAAATACTTCTAAATAAAATGTCTCTCGCTTATATATATATTTTAAATTTATTAATAAATTTATTATTTATGTTAAATATTTTATGTGGATTTTTTCCTTTATATTTATATTATTTTTTTATATTTGTTGTTATAATTTATATTGTTTTGTACCTTGTATTAATATTATGTAATTTTTACTTTAGAGAATATAATGTATGTGTTTCTTTACTTATGGTAAATAATGAGTTTGAATAAAGCCATATATTGTTATATTAGAAATTTATTCAATAAGTTGTGATAGGGTAGGCTAAGGTGGTAAGATAGATATAGGTAAAGTATGGTAAGGTAGGTTAGGCTAGGATAGTGTATGGTTTGCTAGGCTAAGTTAGGATAGGATAGGCTAAGGTAGGATAGGATATGATAGATTAAGGTAGGATAGGCTAGGCTAAGTTATGCAAGGATAGGATAGGCTAGGCAAAGGTAGGATAGACTAGGCTAGTTGAAGGTGAGATAGGCTAGGCTAGGTTAATGTAGTCTAGGCTAGGCTAGGCTAGAGTAGGCAAGGCTAGGGTAAGCTAGGGTAATCTAGAGTAGGCTAATCTAGGATCGAGTAGGCTATGCTAGGTTAAGCTAGGCTAAGATAAAGTGGGCTAGGCTAGTTTAGGCTAGGCTAGAGTAGGCTATGATAGACTAGAGCAAGATATGATCAGACAGAGTAGGCTAGGCTAGGCTAAGCTATGATCGGCTAGAGTAGGCTAGGTTAGACTAGAGTAGGATAGACTAGTTTAGAGTAGGATAGGATAAGCTAGAGTAGGCTAGGAAAGGTTAAGGTAGGCTAGGCTAGAGTAGGCTAGGCTAGGCTAGAATGGTCTAGGCTAAAGTAGGCTAGGGTAGGCTAAAGTAAGATAAGAAAGGTTGAGGTAAGGTAGGATAGGTAACATTAATGTAGTTGAGGCTAGGCAAGGCTAGGCTAGGTTACGCAAGGTTGGGCTAGGCAAGGCTAGGCTAGCCTAGAGTAAGATAGGAAAGTTTGAGGTAGGGTAGGCTAAGTGACATTAAAGTAGGATAGGCTAGGCAAGGTTAGGCTAGGCCAGAATGGGCTAGGATAGGCTTGGTTAGAGTTAGATAAGTTGGTCTAGAGTAGGCTTGGAAAGGTTAAGGTAGGGTAGG
This sequence comes from Picea mariana, assembly GCA_032191745.1. Classification (NCBI taxonomy): domain Eukaryota; kingdom Viridiplantae; phylum Streptophyta; class Pinopsida; order Pinales; family Pinaceae; genus Picea; species Picea mariana. Next base: position 82,536 of record JASDQU010371659.1, read on the forward strand.
CTAGCTAGGTTAGGCTAGAATAGACTAGTCAAGGTTAAGGTAAGGTAGGATATGTAGGCCAGGCTAGGCTAGGCTACAATACGCTAGGATATACAAGGATATGTTAAGATGATTAGGCTAGGATAGGTTAGTCTAGGGATTAAACTAAGGTACGATAGGATAGACTAGTCTAGTCTAGTCTATAGTAGGCTAGGCTAGGCTTGACTGGGTTAGGCTAGACTAGGCTATGTTGGGATTGATTATGCTAGGTTAGGATAGAGTGGGATAGGTTAGGTTATAATATGCTAGGTTAAGGTAACATATGATAGGGTAGGATAAGGTAGTATAGAGTAGGCTAGTCTAAAGTAGGCTAGGCTAGGATAGGTTAAGGTAGGCTAGGCTAGAGTAGGCAAGGCTAGTTTAAGGTAGACTAGGATAAGTTAATGTAGGCTAGTTTAGGCTAGGCTAGGTTTGGTTAGACTTACATAGGATAGGGTAGAGTAGGCTATGATAGGATAAAGTACTATAGGCTAGGCTAAAGTATCATAGGATAGGCTAAAGTAGCGTAGGCTAGGCTAGGTTAGGCTAGAGTAGGCTAGGCTAGGCTAGAGTAGCCTAGGCCAAGCTAGAGTACACTAGGCTAGGATAGAGTGTGCTAGGTTACAATAGAATACATTAGGATAGGATATAATACGATAGGCTATGTTAGGCTAGAGTATTCTAGGGTAGGCTAGAGTAGGATATGCTATGCTAGGAAAGAATATGATAGGCTTGGCTAGAGTAGGCTAGGATATGTTAGGAAATAGTAGGATAGACTAGGCTAGAGTAGGTTAGGCTTATCTAGGTTAAGGTAGGGTAGGATAATTGAAGGTAGGATAGGATAGGTTAAGGTAGGCTTGGATATATTAAGTTAGGGTAGGCTAGAGTAGGCTAGGCTATGGTATGATAGGCCAAGGTAGGTTAGGCCAACGTAGGATAGAATAAGGTATGATAGGCTAAGGTAGGATAGGCTAAGGTAGGTTAGGCTGAGGTAGGCTAGGCTAGGCTAGGATAAGGTAGGATAGGTTAAGCCAATTTATGGTAGGGAAAGGTAGGCTAAGCTAGGCTAAGATAGAGTATGCAAGGTTACAGTATATTATTCTTAGTTAGGATAGGGTAGGTTAAGCTATGTTAGGCTATAGTAGTTTGTGATAGTTCTAGCTATGAAAGGTTAGGCTAGGCTAGGTTTGTTAGGCTACACTAAGGTTGGTTAGGCTACAGTTGGTTAGTATAGGGCAGGGTAGGTTAGAGTAGGCTAGGGTAGTCTAGAGTAGGTGAGGGTAAGATAAGGTAGGACAGAGTAAGATAGGGTAGGCTAGGCTAGGCTAAGGTAGACTAGGGTACACCACGTAAGGCTAGGGTAGGATACAGTAGGCTAGGCTAAGCTAGGGTAGGCTAGGGTAGTCTACGGTAGGCTAGGATATAGTAGGATAGGGAAAGATAAGGTAGGATTGTGTAGGGTATACTAGATTAGGGTAGGATAGGGTAGGCTAGAGTAGGCCAAGCTAGGGTAGGTAAAGGTAGAGTAGGCTATATTGGGTTAAGGAAGCTAGATGGGACAAAATAGGCTAGAATGAGCTAGGCTAGGCTAGGCTTGGATTTGCTTGGATAGTCCTTGCTTGGCTAGGATTGGATTGGTTAGTTTAGGCTAGGCTAGGCTAGGATAGCATAGGATATTGTAGGCTAGGATAGGCTAAGTTAAGGTGGGATAGGTTAAGGTAAGGTAGGATAGATTAGGGTAAGGTAGGATAGATTAGGCTAGGATAAGTTATTGTAGGCTAAGATAAGCTAAGTTAAGGTAGGATAGGTTAAGGTAAGGTAGGGTAGATTATCCTAGGCTAGGTTAAGGTAAGGTAGGATAGAGTAGGTTAGGATAGGTTAAGGTAGGATAGACTATGCTATGTTAGGATACAATAGGTTCAATTATGCTAGGATAAGGTAGGATAGGCTAGGTTAAGGTAGCATAGGTTAGTCGAGGTTAAGTTAGGATAGAGTAGGTTGGGTTAAGGTAGGAGATACTATGATAGGTTAGGTTACAACATGATAAGATAGGTTAGAGTAGTCTAGTCTAGGATAGAGGAGGATAGGCTAGGCTAGGATAGACTAGACTAGAGTAGGATAGGATAAGCTAGAGTAGGGTAGGTGGGGTTAAGGTATGGTAGGATAGAGTAGACTAGACTAGTTTAGGGAAAGTTAGGCTATGCTATGTTAAGCTAGGCTAGGCTATTCTATGTTAGGCTAGGTTAAGGTAGTCTATGCTAGCTTTATATATTTTAGGCTAGAATATGTTAGGGTAGAATAGGTTTGTCTAAGATAGGATATATTAGACTAGGACAACCTAGGGCAGGGTAGGTTAACTAAGTACCTAAATAGATATGAAGATAAATATCAAAACAGATCCACAATATCAACAAGAACAATCCAAACCATTAACCAAAATACTGAACATAAGAAATAGTCAAAACCCTTGAGGTAGGGTAACACCATATACTAATCCTTAATGTAGGATAAGACTCCTCAAGAAATTCTTGATACATTCACAATATTCTTCACTATGTTTCATTACACTACTTACACTTCTTTTTATAGCTCTCTCTATCTCCTAGGAACCTTGTAGAGAGTCTTCTCACATTTATTACATTTAACTACCATAGTGGGACTTTATTAATATAGTGGACCTAATCCACCTTACATTGAATGGCCACATTCTCATATATTAAATGACTTCCACTAATAATACATAACCACATTCCCATTGGGTACCTCCTTAGGTACCCCATATTACCTCCCTAGGTATACTACATTGCATTCCCCTTCACATGTTTAATCCTCAAAACATAAGAAGAAACCATACAATATGATCAACTAAGCAATGTATCCAACTGGTACCAGGTACGACCATCCATCCATCCCAATGGAAGTCGAACATGATGTACATATAATAACTTGCAACCTTGATGTTACTCTGTATCATGTCGGGGTTGCCATGGGATTGTTCTTGTAGCCTAAGGTCTTCATGTAGTGGCGGTAGTCCTCCATACACCTCTTGATCAGTGTCCTGTCTGGTGCCTTCCTGACGCATAAATGTGTTGATGCACACACCCTTTCCTTGATGAATGTTGTGTCTCTATATGATGTGGATGGCGATATACAACAACTGTAGGAATATATTCTTTTTTCTTCAAATCTGCAACACTTTGTGCCTTTGAGTCAATGACCTCCTTAGCTTTTTGATTATGTTTGTCCTCTAGTTTCTCTTCATCTCCTTGTGTAAAATCTACCCCTGATTCAACTTTAAACTCGACAATAACTTCTTTGCTAGCTTTCATGGGCCCATATTTATTTCTAAGAGACACATCCTGCAATGTAATTTTATTTTTCTTGTACCAAAGCTTTATAAATTTCTTTTGCGTGTTAATATTAATGGTATCCACTAATTCTGTCCAAGAATATCCCAAAACAATGTCTTCATCATCCATATCTAGAGCCTCAAAATATGAATGCAACACATATATATCCATACTGAGATTCAAATATTTAAAAATTTTAACATTTTCACCTGCAACCTGTGTGCTTTGAATATTGTTTGTCAGAACTTGCAATGTATTAACCAACTCAATATTGATAATTTTTTGTTTGCAACTAGGGTTAATAGAAACAATGAAATTTTCTATATGAATACAACCCCGAACTTGTAATATAGATTTTCCACATGAAAACAAACTCTTCTTCATGTCTTTATCCTTACTCTTTGTATGAGACCACTTTTCTAAAAGTAATTTTTTAAGTGCTTCCTCAAAAAGTGACATTCACTTAGAATGGTGAAATCATTTCCACCATATGAGAGCATCAGCTTTGAAAACCCAGCCTAAAAAATATTTCCACTTCTTTTTCCATAATGACTTGTGAGATTGTAAAAATTTATCAATACTAACGCCATCATATCTTCCAGTAAAAAATATCATGCTTGGAATAAATGTTCATCAAAAACTAGGGTGTAGAAATAACTTACTATAGAAAACCGTGGCATTTCCCAGAAAAACCCTAAAAAACTGTTCAATTAAAATGCTCATAACTTTACTTCCCCGACTCCGTTTCGGCAAAAATTTTTTTGAAATTGAGTATTTTTCTAAGAGAAATTCAACAGTCCAATTCGTTTTACCAAATTAATATCATACATCTTCATATCAGAACCTAAAGTGAATTTCCCTCTTTTACCCTAGAAAAAATATGAAAAAAAAGGAGAAAACAATTCTTCCCTTCTTCGTCCAAGGAAAGTGCTCTGATACCAATTGTTAAGTAACTAAATAGATATGAAGATAAATATCAAAATAGATCCATAATATCAAAAAGAATATTCCAAACCATTCACCAAAATAATGAATAGAAGAAATAGTCAAAATTCTTGAGGTAGGGTAACACCATATATTAATCCTTAAGGAAGGATAACACTCCTCAAGTAATGCTTGATACATTCACAATATTTTTCACTATGTTTCATTACATTGCTTACACTTCTTTATACAGCTCTCTATATCTCTTAGGAATATTCTAGAGATCCTTCTCACATTTATTACATTTAACTACCATAGTGGTACTTTATTAATATAGTGGAACTAGTCCACCTTACATTGAATGACCACATTCACATATATTAAATGAATTCTACTAATAATGCATAACCACATCCTCATTGGGTACCTCCCTAGGTACCCCATATTACCTCCCTAGGTATACTACATTAAGGTAGGGTAGGATAAGTTAAAGTAGTGTAGGGTAGAGTATGTTAGACTAGTTTCATGTAGGCTAGACTAGGATAGGTTAGGAAAGTTTAAATTCAATTTGTTTAGGCTTATGTAGGATATGTTAGCCTAGAATAGGGTTTAGTACAATATGATAGGATAAAGTGGGATATGATAGGATAGAGGTGGCTAGGATAGGCTAAAGTAGTCTAGTTTAAGGTAGGGTAGGCTAGATTAAGGTAGGGTGGGCCAGAGTATGTTATCTAGGCTAGAATAGGCTAGGATAGGCTAGAGTAGGCAAGGTTGGGTTTGCGTAGGCTAGGCTATGTTAAGGTAGAGTGGGATAGAGTATGCTAGGCTACATTAAGGTAGAGTAGGAAAGGATATTTTAATGTAGGTTAAGGTAACATAGACTAAGTTAGTTTAGGCTACGCTAAGACATGATATGATAGAGTAATATATGGTAGAGTAGGCTAGGATAGGCTAGGATAGAGTGGGATAATATTGTCTATTCTAAGCTAGGATAGAGTAGGCTATGATAGGATAAAATAGGCTAGGATGGGATAGAGTAGGATACGAAAGGATACAGTAGGCTAGGTCAGGCTATATTGGGTTAGGCTTTGCTAGAGTAGGCTAGGCCGGGCTATATTGGGTTAGGCTTTGCTAGAGTAGGCTAGCCTAGGCTAGAGTAGGATAGGATAGGCTAGGCTATGTTAGGCTATGCTATAGTAGTCTACACTAGGATAGAGTAGGGAATGATAGGTTGGGTGAGATAGGAAAGAGTAGCATATGTTATTTTAAGGTAGGATAAGCTATGTTAAGGTAATATAGGATAAGCTAGTTGTTAGGTTTATTTATCTGAGTTATACCTTTAACATGATTGACCCAAGTTTAGGTTTACTAGGGATCCAACAAAGCCTCTAAAACTATCGGCCCTCCTGGTAAACGAGAAGGCAACGTAGTACACAAAGTGCACTACACAGTCTCACCGAAGATAGTCTTAATGGGTGACTACAATACTCAAGTACTTGCAGTGTAGGACTGAATGGAGATCTATGAAGTGCACGTTGAGAGTTATATTTAATTATTAAATCAATATACTGGAATTTTCATTCGTGCATGTAATGTAATCAGCTCCATTAACTCATTCATCATTCCAACATATACTCCTATACAGTAAAAGAGACACAAGAATCCAATCACATCACATAGGTTTTACTATGGTTCACCCCCTCCTAGGTTACATCCACAAATGTATGGATCTCCATCTCTTCTATTACGGTAGTTCCAAAACTACAACGTCACACACTTTACGACTCGTTCTTAGTCGGGTCAAGATCTATTATGAGGACTAGATCATACCAGGCTTCTCAGCATGTGATATAACCCTCAATATATACCCTTCCAACCTTATACAACTCAACAAACTACAAAATTGGGTTGTATGAAAAAAGTATTACAAACTAGTTACTCCTTCTCATGCGAGTAACACTCTATCAAAACAAGACGCTTCCTTAACAATGAGCCACCCACTCCTAGACCTCCTAGGTATCTACTTATATCTATTTTTGTCTCATAAACCATTAATGTATTAAAAAAACCCTAACCCCAACATTGTTATGTATTCCATGCACGCGTGTGTGCTCCTCTTCCTTCCAGCTATTACTTTCCTCGTGCATGTCTTTCTTCCCAAAACAACCTTTCTTTCTGATTCAACCTACTTCCAACAGGCCCCCAACACTGACATGAGGCTTGTCCCGAGCCACCCAACCCTTGTGTGCTTCATCGATCTCTCTTGTGATCACTTGGAAATTCTCCATGAGATCTGTTTATTATGTTTGGGCTTGCACGATCTTCTCCTTGAGTACATCCAATATCTGCACTGCAATCTCATCATTGACCATCCTTGCACACTCTTCCTGGGTTTGTGCCATATATGTTTTGGATTCCTCTTCCTATGTTTGTGTCATATATGTTTCAGATTCCTCTGTCTATGTAATGACCTCTCCTGCTCGCTCCTAGTGTGGTTTCATTTGAGCCTGGCACTCCTTTTTCTGTGTCTGCATAGTTATGAGTTCTACCTGCAGTTTCTTCATTTATTGCATGCCTTTGATACACTTTGTGATAAACATTGTCTTATGCCTTTGTATCTAGCTCGATCCCCTCACAGAAATTTATACTGAGGTGCCTGGTTATACTACGCAGTATTGTAGTGGGGCTGTGTTGCATTGTACTATGGTTGCGTTGTGTTATATGGTTGTTGTGTTGTATTATACTACTGTTGTGTTGTATTGTATAGGGCTATTACCTGGTTAAATTGAGGTGTGGATTTCTCTCTCATCATTTCTTCCTACACCCTATATGCATATGATGTCCTCTCTCTCATCAAATCCATGGTTCTATAGTCTTTTTTGTCATGGCCTAATGACTTGAAAAAGTTGCAATATGAACTCTTTGGGATTGTCTGGTACTTCTGCATCATTGGGAAGTGATATGGCTGATGGCCCTATTTCTTACAGATTTCACACCATAGTCCTCTTGTTGGTAACATATTTAGCATTGTTTCTTTGATGTACTGTGCGAATGTTGGAAATTCATTCTTATGTTGTCCTTCCATTCTACATGTGGTACATCAAATGGATTCTTGATTGTCCTTACCTTTGTTCTGGTTTAGCTGGAACTATAAGTTCTTTAAAACCTCATTCAAATATTTGATGGTTGGATCGATCTTTTGATATTGTTTTTCTTCTATTTGCAGGGCTTCCTACAGAGCCTCTGCCTATGTCTAAAAATTAGAGATGTCACAGTGGATATTCTAAGTGTGGTAATAGTGAATTGATGAACAGGTGCCTGTGCTGCATATCATTCATAATATATTTCAACTTTTATTT